>JAJGRW010000332.1:3254332-3412185 GCA_025461045.1 Carex parvula | reverse complement strand
ACAGCCTGTTCTATTGACTTGTCAGTGCACTACGGGAGGGTAATGGCCTGAGTTCCGGTACTGTTTCTATTTGCTTGTCATGTCTATAGCCAGTGTCATACAAATTATATTTCTAATACGTAAAAAGGATAGACAGGCGGCGACAACAGAAGTCGAACTCAGCAGCTTAATATCACGGGATATATGACACTAAATTAAGTTGTTCATAATCTCTGAATCAGTCTCAAGTCTTGAGGTCATAGCATCCTTGCTTCAAATCAATATTCCTACTTATGAAACTCAAATTCATCGTCAGTTATGAAAGAAAAAAAAAGTAAAAACTCAATCGAATAACACTCTTTTTTAGAAATGACTAGAAATTCCCATTGCTTTTTTTTTTTAAATGCGAGAAGTCGGGCAGAACGGATTGGTTAGAATTAAAAATTTGACACCAAGATCCTATAACAGTATGGTATATATATTTTTACCCCTTCGTTTCTATTTCTTCTTCTTCTTTAGCTATTTATGATTTGGTGTTACATTAGTTGCATCGTGCTTAGAAAACTCTAGTTTTAAAAAGAGTAAATAATTTTGGGTTGATGCGTATTATGGTTGTGAATATTCAGTCACAGATGGCATCAGCACTGGCAGTGGAGGCAGACTATCCTGGTTCCCTCGAGGCGATAGAGCATGGGAAGGTGGCCGCAGAGGGGACAGGAAGTCCGGAGCTGAAGGTTTTCTTTGCTGCGTCAGAGCTGCACATCCATTTGCTACACTGGGATGACTCGCAAGTCGTTGACTCTGCCGTGCAGAGATGTGCTGGTCTATGGGAGGAAATTCCAACTTATCAGGTGGATGTTATTGCACATTAGATTTCTTTGATTGGGCTGGGGGTTCAACAGGGGAGGAGTTAGCATGGCCATGTGCTAGGACTTAGGTTGAAGTTTCATAATTTTGAAACCTCTTCAGTTGTACTGATTTCATGTGATGAGATTCTGTCTTGTCCAAGTTTTGTGTTGCTACCATATCAGTTTTCTTCCCCTTGCTTTGGGTTTGGCAAGTAATATCTTTATATCTACAATTTTTTGTGCTTTAGGTTAACACTTAAGGATTTTCTGATTCGACTTTAGGGTTTAAATTGAAAATTCTAGTATAAAGCTTGTGGCTTAAATTTAAAAAACTTGTTCTGTTGATGTTTTTGCAGAAACCGCGTTGCACTGGCTTGTTTCTCTACGCTGAGCTACTCCACACCTTCTATTTATTGCGAACTTGTGACTACAAGACTGCCTCACAACATGTGGAAATGCTTGACTCGGCCATGAAAATGGAAATGCAGAGGCTTCAAAAGGTCAAAGAGATAAACTCAGAGATCCTATCCATTCAACGGAGCCTCTTGCAATCTGATCTGCACCAAATGGATAGATTTGCACTGGAGGAGAAACATGGCAGGTTGTGTGAGCATCTAAAGGCTGAGACAGGGTTGGATGCAGACTTATTGGACTTGGACTACGAAGATAAGTTGTATTTGGCGCCCCAGCCAATGGATGGAGAGTGGTTACCTAGAAATGCTGTTTTTGCCGTTGTTGATTTAATGGTGGTGATGGTGGGGAGGCCTAAGGGGATATTTAAGGAGTGCTGCAAGAGGATACAGTCTGGTCTTCAGTTAATTCATGGTACATTTTATATTTACAGGGTTTTTTAGCTCTTTATTTTATTTTTTATGGAGTTGAAAATATGTAGTTACTCCATATTTAGAATTCATCAAAAAGTCTGTGCACTAAAATACTAATTATTTCTGTAGTTCTATTTTGATTTTACAGGAAAAAGATCAAAAGAAAATTTTCATTGAAATTTCTATAATAGATATAAGACTAATTTAGAGAAGGAGATCCTGTTGGTGTAGAAACTTAAAAGGATTGCCACTCAGTCTCGTTCAGCTCTTGACTTTAGGCTTGACTGTAACCTCACGTGTTAATAATAGAAAAATGATCTTTCTAAAATACAATCAAGGTTATTCATCATTGAGCAGCATAAATCTAGCAGTCAGCGCTGATAATTTTACCTTTGTTTTCACAAGCAACATTCCAATACTATAAAATTGTAAGCCGTGTGAAGTTTTGTTGGAAGTTACAACAGAAGTGTCATAGCAATCAGGAAGCGAATATGTTGACATTTTGATTTCATGAAAAAACCTCACCACTTTAACCTTGTAAGCTGTGTAAAGTTTCATGTTTTATTAACCTGTGAAGGAACTCTTATGACGAATAGTTAACAGATTTGTTAATGTTTTGATGCTTCAAGTGTTGAAATTTAGAAAGCATAATATAAATTTAAAAGTGAATTTAGACGTAACTAAATATTATAATTTGGCTTGGTTTGATTGATAATTGATAATGATAGCACAATAAAAATGTCTGGGAAATTGGTTAAGATCGGGGGCAGCTTGTTACGGGTTGATGTAAGCCTTGTTGTGATGCAGATAAAGCCATTCCACATAGGGGAAGAACAACATGCTTACATGAAATAAACACAAAGTAAGCAATACATCGTGACATTCTCTTCAAAATATTTCAAATTTCAAATATCAAGGAAAACTTTCTAGAAAGTTGTAAACATAAGCTAAAAATAACTATAGGAGAGGACTGAAGACTGATCACCTGGGTAGGTCTCAGGGCGATATGGAGGAGGGGATTTTTTTGAGAGATGAAGCTGCAGAAGGTAGGGCATGTCGTGAGAGAAAAGTTGTTGGCTTAGAATTTCGGTATAATTTTCGGGTTAATTATGAGCAAAGGGAGAAAAAGAAAACTATTTGAAAAAAAAAATTTGTGAGAGTAGGTCAACGAGTTGGGATAAGAGAAAGCAAGCCTTGAAAGGAAGCTTCTTTGGTGAGATTGAGAAAGAGAAAGCCTGTAAAGACAAGTTTTATGATATGGTGGGGATATGTTTATGGGAAGTGATGTAAGGGGAGCAAGGCAGTTGGAATGATGGGACAGGGATGAATGCTGCATGTCAGTGTATCTTGGTGGGCAGATACTGTATTCTTGTTCGAAGAGTAATTTTGCATTCTGAACCAACTTGCATATGCGCATCCATAGTTTCTATGCTCAATCAGTTAACTTAAACACTAAAGATAAATAAGTTTCTATGTTGACTTTTTTGTTCAAATGAGCTGTTAAGAAGTTATATGAATGAGTTAATAACCTAAAATGAAGAAGTCTTAGATAATATAATATTTCCTTACCTTGCGTATAGCAGTTCGGTGTTAGTTGCAAATTGAATATGGTTCGCAAATTAATCCTGTATCAAATGAATATGAGAGTTTAGGCCTCAGAATAATAACTATAGCATTCAAAATTTTTTTTGTAATCGCTCACAGTTTATTTAGTGAGGAAAATCAGTTCCCATTTGCCCCCAAGTGAAAAGAATGTAACAAAAAGAAGCGAAAGGTAAATTCAACTAAAGAATAGTGACAAGAAGAACTTAGGTCTGTAAACCCCTGTTTGCCGGTTCTTATGGTTGCAAGTACTGAAATTCTTCATTGCTTGTGGTTAGTGTTGCTTATTCTATTGCACTTCTCTCATTTTCTATAGGGGAGCTTGTGAAGCTTGGGATAGTGGATGGTGTGACAGGTACGTATTGAAGTTTTTATCATTTTTTGTCTACTAAAACTCTAATTAGGTTTCTGTTTTGGAAAACAAGGGGTAAAACCGAATCACATTTCTCTATTTATTATTTTTCTCCAGGGTGACAGGGATTTTTGCATTTAATTACTACCAAAACTCTATTAATTAACTTTTGTTTTTTTCTGACTTCCTTTTGTGTTTTCTTGAATTTATTGACTGTACTTTTTTTTTTTCTTGTGGTTTTACTTTGTTTGGGACTAAAGCTTGGTTGTTGTTGTTCTTGTTGTTGTGGTTTTACTTTGTGTATGTATTATTCTTTTAACTCTATTTAGGGAGTGTCTTGTGTTTCTATGAGGTTCTATTTTTATTTTTATGATTTTTGTACAACTATGATTTTACTTAGTAGTCGACACTTGAATGCAGAGGTGAATTTGCAGCAGTCAACAATATGGATGGCAGGGTTGTATCTAATGCTGCTGCTGCAATTTTTAGAAAACAAGGTGGCAGTAGAGCTCACTAGGTCTGAATTTGTTGAAGCTCAGGAGGTAACTGACTCTTATTTCTATTTGAATTAGATGTGCAAAGGAGTTTGCTAGCTAACAATAGTTGGGCACATGCTTTGCAGTGTATAATTGCATACCCAGGATAACTGTATTTTAGTTTCTTATTTAAAGATAAATTGGGTTAAGTAGAGAGATTAGCTGATTGAATGCTGAAATTGCATTTTTGAGAGATCAGCTGGAATACTGAATAATAACATAACACTGAAATTTTTGTTTGCTGATTGAAATCTGAACCTTCTATTCTATCTAATCTAATTTGGAAATTATAGTATACCTAAACTCAGTTCCATCCTTTAAACAGTGAGTCTAAATATCTCATAATGTACTTTTAAGTTTGACCTGAGAGCTTGGTTTTGACCTGACCCTTTTATTTTTCAAGGCACTGATACAGATGAAACACTGGTTTGTTCGTTTCCCAACAATCTTGCAAGGTTGCGAGAGTACAATAGAGATGCTTAGAGGACAGTATGCTCATTCAGTTGGATGCTTTCGTGAAGCTGCTTTCCATTTTGTTGAAGCTACTAAGGTACAATATACTTGAAAGAGTTTCATGCCATGCATGCCCCTACAAAACCTCAAATATGGTATTTACCCCTGTGAGATGGTAATTTTCTCATATATCACTATGAAACATGGAAAATATCAACCTTAAAAAAAAAAGGAAACATGGAAATATCACCAATAGCTCCTGCAAAAAAGAACTTTGTGCTGATTTCTTCTGGGTTTGTGAACTTTATACCCGAAAAAAAGATTGTTTACAGAATTGGCATACCTTAGGCTTTTGCTGCTACTGCTATTGGCAATCCTTGTATTTTGTTTTGAGAACTCAGCCAGTTCTCTGTTGGATTCGCAAGCCAGGTTTGACCTAAATTTCACCTATTTCAACCAAGGATTCATCCATAGATGAGATCAAATTTCAAAATTTTCATTTTAACTTTTAATCTGTCAGTATTTGTAGAAGGCCTAACGGGTAATGGCAACCCTTGGTATTATGTTGGAAGAATTTGATTTAGAACTTCCTGTTTACACAATTCTTTTCTGACTCGAGTACTTGTAATCTCCTTTTTTATCTAATTTTCTAATTTGTAATCACCTGCCAGACTTTTGTCAGTTCTTGTTTATTTATATTGTACTGGAGAAGTATATTAGTGTAATCCATTTTTTGGCAGTGATTAGATACTTATTTTTTTTTTCTCAGTCTTTTGATGCATAAAAGTTATTTTCTATGAAAAAAGTTTGGAATTTGGTCCAGGTTGGCTGATTTTGATGCACAGACTACATGCCTACCCTGATACTGAGTTTTAGTAATGTGCTTTTATATTTCTTGTTCTATAGATTCCTTAATGAGTTAAACAAAAATATTGTATTTTTTGCAGTTGACAGATAGCAAATCAATGCAATCTATGTGCCAGATGTATGCGGCCGTCTCTTATATCTGTTTGGGTGATCCAGAGTCCACTTCGCAGGTACTCTCTCTTTGTCTCACCCTCTCTCTCTCTCTCTCTCTACCCCCACCACCCATACTATGGTTCTTTTTTAGTTTAGGTCCAAAATCTCCTTTACTTGCTGGCATAATACTGTATCAGTTAGACCAAATTATTTCCTGCATTTTCCCCCTTGGTTTCTTTTTGGTATTTAGCTGCAGAAGTGAGGTTAATTGAGGAGAACTGTGATAAGTGTAGGTTTAATGACATTGTAGTTGAAGAAAATTGGATGAGTCAGGCTCCTGCAATTTTAGCTTAAGTTGCATTACTCATAGGGCAGGCGAAATTTGGTCAAATTATGTCTTAATTTTTGGAATTAAGTCTTTTGTTGCAGAATGATAGAGATGTTATGTTTTATTGGCAAAGCTGGCACTTGAAGCAACCATCTTTTGTAGCTATCTAACTGTATTGATCAGGCTTTCTACCTTCCTCGCTGGATGAAATTACAATTTGCTCTAGTGTCTTATTTCAACCTCTGTTGATTTAATCTTGAATTTGCTGTTCTCTTTATCAGGCACTTGATTTAGTTGGACCCGTTTATCAGATCATGGAGTCTTTTGTCGGCGTGCGAGAGAAAACATGCATTATTTTTGTATACGGTCTCTTGCTTATGAAGCAACAAAATTTACAAGAATCAAGGTTAGACACTTATTTTATATATTTGATAATGAAGGTAAATTTTGTTGAAAATACCTTTGTTTTCATGATATTGCAGAATAGATTCATACATTAGCGCTATCAAATTTAAAACATCCAATTCCTTTAATCCACCTGAGTATAACAATTGTAATTGTTTTTTGATGGGAGAATTTTGCACCTGTTAACTTCCAAGTCTGGAACCAATTATCTTAAAAAAATTTGTTCTTTTTTTCTTGTAAATGTTGCATGGAAACTGATACGAGAATTGCATCTGATATTTTACCGATATGGTGATATGCCATTTTCAAAAATCCTAGGATACAACACGTTTACTATGCATTATATTTCTATTTATTTGGCACGAAAACAAAATATACTTCTTAAAAAAATATAAAACATCCTATTTTTATTTTGAAATGTTAGCTTTAAAAGTAAAAAAAATGTGTCTCAACAAACCTTTTTTAAATTAGTGTGATGTGAAAATTCATGCACAATATGCATGCATTAGAAGGAAAGTTGGAACCTGAGAGAAAACAATAGAAACAACAAATTGATACAATTTCTAGGAGCTAAAGATAATTTTCCCCATTTTCATCAAATTTGAAGAAGTCCAGGGTAAAACTGTTTAGTTAGTTTTCAAATTTGATCCTGCATGGTCCTGTCGATCTGTTCCTTGGATGCATAAGACTATTCAAAACCTACTTGGTGCTGCCTTAATTAGCTTAGTTGTCTTGGCATTTTTGGTACTTTGCCATAGGATTATGCAGGAATACGGGGACAGCTGATGATTGAACTTTCAAGTATGGCCAAACAGAAACGAGTTAACTTTTGTTTGAAATGCAGGATTAGACTAGCTAGTGGTTTGAGAATAGCACATCAGCAACTAGGAAACATACAACTAGTTTCCCAGTACCTGACGATTTTGGGTACTCTAGCACTTCAGCTTCACGACATTGCACAGGCCAGAGAGATACTCAAGTCTTCTCTGACCCTTGCAAAGACGCTATATGACATCCCAACTCAGATCTGGGTTCTTTCAGTTTTTACAGGTAAGAATGTAAATGCGCAGTTTCTTATTTCAAGTGTAATACCCGAGACTTATGGAGGACTGCAAATAAGAAAACTTTTAGTTAGGATAATGGAAAAGCATTGTTAAATGTTGACAATTTCACCCTTGATTATCTTCCGTATCATACCTGAGACTGGTGTGATCACATAATTAATAAGGTTATATATATCTTCCATATCATACCAAAAGCGAAATAAAACAAAATCAACTATTGAATTGGCAATAGTTGTTGAAAATACTATTTTTTTTTTCTGTTGGACATACCCACCAACTGATTGTTTGGATGAGATCAACATTGTTCTGAATCTTTTTGCTAAAGGATTGTTTGCAGTATCCCTTCAATTTTGTTGATCATTTGAAGGAAAGAAAATAATTCACATGTCAGACTTGCCAAACTTTTTTTATTCAATTCAAACAAAAGAAATTAATACACATGTCAAATGCTAATCTATATGTGTCGGTTTAAGGCTACTAGCAGAGTTCTTTATGATTGCACTGTGCATGAAGGCTAATCATGGAACACCTTGCTAGATTCTAAATTAAACTAAAAGAGCAAAAACAATTTAAAGTAGTTGTAATTACTTGTTGTAGATTTATATGGAGAATTGGGTGAGCAGGAAAATGAAAAGGAAAACTCGGAGTATAAGAGAAAGAAAGAGGATGACTTACAGAGAAGACTTTCTGAGGCCCATTCACAGGAACACCACTATGAGCTGGTATGTACAGTTCCTCTTTTTAGTAAATATCTAGCTGATTTAATAAGGGAATATTATGAGACTAGTTTATGCCTGTTTGAGGTTAGGTTTTGCTTTCAAATTTCTTTGTTTTTTTTAAACTGAGAGGAGGGGTTTCAATCAATCTTTTATAGTTGTGTAGAGTGTTTTGGTAGCGATTTGAATTGTGTATTTTTTATTACACATTTTCTCTTTGTTGAATGAATTTTCATCTTGATAATACCTAGCACATATTCAGACAAACTTTATATATTCATCATCACAGCATGACCTGGCTTTGTTTTCTTATGAATCCTTCTACAAAGGGACTTCTATAAATAAATAACTTCAATATTCTTGAAAATAATCACTGTAATGTCTGAAGAAAAGAATACAATTGTTAAACAGATAGTTATGGAGAGGATCAAGGTGCAGTCATTGCATGAAGTTGTATTGAAGAAAATTGAAACGACTCCATCGGTAAGGACGGATTTGGACATACCTGAATCCGTTGGGCTTCCCCCTACTCAACATGCATCTGGTTCTAGACTGCGGTCCAGTAAAAGGAGATAGTGATTATCCATTTCTTTACCAATCATTTAGGAGATATTGATTATCCATTTCTTTACCAATCATTTTTATTATTACTAATATTGTATTTAGCGATGTTGGTTAGTTTAAGATGTTGCATAGTTTTGTTGAAATGTTTATTTGTATATATTTTGGAAAGCAAATATGATGAGATGACCTTTATATAATTGTGCCCGAGTTTGTTTTACTTGAAATGTTATAACTACCACTTTTGTAGTGCAATAATTTTCTAGTCGTTCTTTCTTTTCCTGTCTTCTTTTTGCTTTTTGAAAAGATGGTTCACTACTCAAAACTTACTGTCCTAACTCCTAATCAATCTTTAAACAAAACATTCTTCTTTGTCCTTGTATCAACAGCACGTAATCATGCCTAATTTTACGCATAAAGAATTAAAATCGAAGAAACCATGCAAAAAGTGCACCTTTTTGTTTGTTCTTAACAATTTGCATGATGTCAGTTCATGAAAGAAAAAATGCACTCGTATCCCTGCAACCAAAACTCGTGTATTGTTTCCTGTTTTCTTGATTTAGACGAGAAATCTTCTGTTAGCGAACCAGAAGGGAATGACTAACAAACCGTAATTACGAGATCATACTACTGCTTGACAACACGGCCATCATTTTAGAGGTCAATTTGGGTCCGATGTCCATCGGACTCAAAGTGAGTTTGATGGGTTTGATGACCGTCTGATCTGCTTTAAAATTTGCAACCGTAACTTTCGCGTCTGTTTTGAAATTCGTGCGCACAAATCTTAAAGTAGATCGGACGGTTCCGAAACCCATCGGACCCAAATTTGAGTCCGATGGACATCAGACCCAAGCTGCTCTCATGATAAATTTGAGTCCGATGGACATCAGACCCAAGCTGCTCTCATCATTTTATCATGACCGTCTTTTCTTCTCTCCTGCAATTCAAAGTCGCTAATTTTAAAAAATAAAGTAGAAACATGGTGCGTAATTGGAGAAATTTTGAATTATAGCACGAACGCTTTCATCGGTAATCGGTAATCGATGATTACTGTTTTATTTCTTTCTTTGACATCGATGTTTCATAGAAATCCTTCCTCAGGAAGCATTTTATTTTATCAGAAAATCGATGTTTTATTTCTTTTACTTGAGCAGAATACTTATTTGTTTGTAATAAAATCGACGTTTTACACAACTGAACCACTACTTTGTTTGGTTGCTTAAAATTCCACAGAAAAAAATATCATCGACGATGAAAACAAGAAGATAAATTCACATTGGCTGATCAGATTATTAGTATACACTCAAGTTGAAACTGACATATGTTGAATTTCAACCTCGATTTATCATCTTGACTTGCAAACACGCAAGGAGAATATGAAATGAACAGCAGCTATATTCAATTTTCTTCTTCTCTTCTTATCTTGCGTAATACAATAATATTTTACCATAAATTATATAGAAAATTATGTATAAATATTAAAATTTTGAAAAATAAAATAAAATAAAGATCTGATCTCATTCAATCTACATAAATCTGCTTCTCTATGTACCAATTTTCTATTTAAAAAAAAATGAAAAGAAAGAAAAGGCACCATAAAGAAATCCACTCTTCCATGCCACAAAGCTTTTTTTTTTTTTTGTTGAAAATTTTCATAAATCCCTACATTGTTTTCTCGGATAAAGCAGAGAGTTACCACCCATTCTTCTCTGTGCCTCTATCAAGATTCCTTCTTGCATCTCATCTCAACTTCTTAAATCCGATCTTATCAGAGATGGATCCGTATCCTTCCAGGTACCTGACTCAAGCAAATTGAAACAGACAGCCCAGATTAATCCTATCTGGGCCAAATTCAATCCGGTGCCTATGGAGATTGTAGGGGGCTTGTTTTGAGATTCGTACCATGTTAAAAGAACCGTCCGATCATAATTTACTTGAGTCAGGTAACCTGAGGTGCTGTGAATTCATCCGACATCGGCACATACGTACCGTTAAGCTGCGCACCACGAGAAGAAATGATCCAACAAGAAAAGTATTTAGAAATTTAAGTTCCTCAATATTCCTCCCACACAAATTATCCTAGAGTGTTCTTAACTCTAAAAGATATCTAACCTTAAAAAACTAAAAAATATATCGAATTGATTTCAAAAGATAAATTCAAATTGTTGAAATCGATATACCTTACGAGTGATACGATTACATGTGAATATTTAAAATTTTAGAATTAATTTAGTATATAGTCAAGAGGTCAAAAAATATTCAGAAAATAAATACTTTAAAATTAATTTATAAACATTCTTATTTTTACCACTTTTAAAATTATTTATAAACATTTTCATTTTAACCATTTGACTCTATGCTAATTTATAAACCTTATAATTTTTTGAAATTTGCACATTAATTTATACCATTATGCTAATTTTTCAAGTTTCATATACTCTCTTTAGCTATCAAATTTATTAATGTTTTAATTAAAATTTCTGTAGATCATTAAATTAGTTCTAACTGTTGTTGAAAATTGTTGATTAATTTTATTACTATCCAATTTAATGAACTTTTACCCTAACAAAATAAGTGCCTGATTCATATATGACACAAACAGATCACTACCGGTGATTAAAACCATTTTATTATATTAAAATGTATACATTATATTAAAGAAGCACTAAAATCTATAGACCAATCTTGTCGCCAAATTGAAATATACTAAATATTAAAAAAATAATGGGCATAGTATAACTGAGTAATGAAGCTACTTTGGTGATTCTTTTTGGGTGGTCGGAAGCATTTTCCTTTTTGCCTTTTACATTTTTTAACCATATTAAATTAAATTAAATTTCAACTGGGGTTTAGATATTTGGAATTAATGCAATCGCCGATTATTATAATATATCAACAACAATAATGACTGATGCTTTTGAGAAATCTCCAAGCACTAGCAATATTTAATTACCGTCACTTTTTCTTTGCGTACACTTTTTTTTTTAAATGCAAAGTCTGACATCATAACCCATAAGTTCCAAATTTTTAATTAATATCCAAAAAAATATTAAATTTCAAAATCTACACCGCATGCTTAGAAATTTCGAAATCTGTTCAAACTGCAAATGTTTTTTGCCGAAATTCAGTCTAAAACCGCAAATTTTTTTTGCTGTTTAGATTTTTTTTTTTGGTGAAACCGTGAATTAAGTTTTTCTTATTGTTTTTTTAATTAAACAAAAATGTTTACAATTTATTTATTTTTTCTATTGAAAAATTAGAATTTTTTTATATATTTCTTTAAAAATAGATGGAATACTAAATAATTAATTTATTAGAAAGACTGCGACAAATAACCTAGATCAATATTTTTCAGGCCGCATTTTTTACAGGTGTAAGGAAAATTAAAATATTTTTTTGTGTGTTATTGAAAAAAAAATAAAAGATGTTTTGAATCTGAATTATTGAGCCGTTTCAAAAGTCAATTCTATTTTAAAAAAATGAAATATTATGATCCTTCTATTTTCGAAAAACAAAAAAGTTGTCTGACAAAATTTTTTTGAAAAACTTTTTGTTTATTCAAAACTAGAAGAATCCAAACATTTTGTTTAATTAAAAAAATAATAAGAAAAACTTAAAATCATGAACTTAATTCACGGTTTCACCAATTCCAAAACCGCAAAATAATTTTGCAATTTTAGGCTGAATTTTAGCAAAAAAAAATTTGCAGTTTGGACAGCTTTCGAAATTTCTCACCATAGGGTGTAGATTTTGAAATTTAATATTTTTTTTGGATATTAATAAAAATTTCGGCTATGTTTTGTCAACCCTTTAGCATAATAATCACGTTTAACAGTGTGATTGCTACTTTGTTTTATTTACTTTTTACTACTCTTCCTTTTTGAATCTGTGGTAAGGGGGGAATTTCATAATACCCCTAAATTTTGTTGATATTACGTATTCCCCTTCTAAAATTCATAATATCATATTTACCCTTCTAAATTTGAAAACTCACAAATTTACTCATTTTATTGTCTTTTCTATTATAACTCATTTCAAAATTATAAAATATCCATTTTACCATTTAAAAAAGAAAGAAAGAACATGTAGTCATGTAGCATGTTTCAGAAAAAATATCAGTCTTCTAATTTGTCGGAGAGGATAAATGAGTAATTTATCTACTTCTGACGCTTACCCGTATGTCTTCAAAAACCAACCAACTAGAAAACTGATATTTTATGAAATATGTTACATATATATTTTTTTAATAAATGGTGAAATGGGTATTTTGTGAATATAAAATGAGTGAAGTTGTGAGTATTTGAAGTTTAGAAGGATAAATATGATATTATGAACTTTTTTTTGAGTAAAGGTTGGAGGTCAAGCATTGCTCCTTCCGAGTTAATAGAACATAACGATCATTTAAACCACATACTAATTTTATACAGATTAATTAGTGTTCCATGTCAATTAACAATATTGAAAACTATTTTGAATATTTATTAACTTCATTATAGAATTCTACAATTCAAGTCCTCAATTTGGATAATAGATATATAATACAAATACTTAAGGAACAAAATAATATATTAATCATTCAATTCAGAAACTAAATTTAGATACAATCATCAAATAATTGACTTATAAATTATTACACTAGTATAAATGAGTTTCTAAATAACTGTTAACCACCTTTAGAAATTAAGGTTTCTAAAATTTCTAACTCTCACATTCCTAAAATTAATTTTAGAGTTTCTATTAAGCCACGTCAGCAACAAATTAAAAAAAGAAAAATAATTTGAGCTCATAATTTAGTCAACACAGAGTTTATAAACAGTTTCTTAATGATAAACTTTAGTGCATAATTTCTAAATAAAAAACTCTCTCACATTTCTAAAACTGAATTAGAAACTGTTACATTAGATTAAAAATTCTAATAGAACGAGAGGAATGTGGATGCTCTAAGCCAAAATTAGTTAACAAAGCTTTTCAAAACTATCTGAATTTACATATAATTATTTTTAAAAGATTTGGCAGCGTGTAATTAAGTCATAATAAAATACTGATCAAAACTTGTCACTAGTCTCGATGAAAACTTGGAACAATGGGATCGGACTCTGCTGCTTTTCTGAGAGAAGAGCAGAGTCCTGTTCTTCCGATCTCAACCATTCAAAATCGTTGAAATCTGTACATGAAAAAGTTCTTTTATAAAGATACATAAATGAAAATTTTTAAATAGTTGAGATCGGAAGAGCAGAACCCTGCTCTTCCCTCGGAAAGCAGCAGAGTCGGATCCGGAACAATGTCCCGATTTCAACTTTTTTTCATCATTTCGATGCATCAACACCTGTCTTCATTGCTATCATCATATTATTGACCAAACAGGTTCGTGATGAAATATTAATTAAACAGAATAATAAATTGCTACATTGAATGATAACGTTATTAAACTGATTGTGTACGTATATTGTAACAGAGGTGTAAACAGATCGGATATTATCTATACGAATTCGGATCCGTATTTGAAAATTAGATATGGATATTTAAAATATCCGTACAGATATAGATACAAATATAATTTTATAATTTTAATTATTTGTATCTGAATAGTAACTATATATCATATAGTTTAATATATATTATATAAAAATTTATATTATTTATTGTTATAAAATGAATATCCAATCCTTATCCGTATTCAAAAATAAAAGTAGATTTTTTGAATCCGTATCGATCAGTGTGTGTTTGCTATTAAATTTACTTTTTTTTTTTTTCTTTCTCTATTAAATTTTCTAGTTCAACAACTGAACAAGATTTATTCAAATAAACTAAAATAATGAAGCATACCATTGGATGAATTCTAAGAATAGTAACCACGATAATAACAATAAAGATATCAATATATTAGTTTCCTTTTCTTATTCTAATATCACCTGTAAACCACAAAATCTTATCTTAAATCTAATTTAAATCCATCCAACAAATTAGGTTTAACATAAATAATGACTTATGACCCTTCTCATCAAATAAAGAAAGAGATTGACTGAAGTCAAAAGAAGAAGAAAACGAAAAAAACAAATGCAGGCACTGACTGGTGGGCCCATTTGCAGAAATACCTGGACAAACTACTACTAGGGGTGTAAACGGTCGGATATGGATCGGATAGTAGTCAAACCGTATCCTTATTCATTATAATTTTTTAGATACAGATACGAATACAGATGGTTTCGGATACGGATACGAATCGGATATTGAACGGATACGGATACAGATCGGATATCGGACGGATACTAATACGGATATGAATATAATTCAGATAATTAAAAATAAATTACAATGTACATTATAGTAAAGAATAACATCTAAATATAATTTTTTCATTCATAAATTAGATCTAATATTTTTCATAATAAGTTTGTTGGTTATAAAACATATATCATATTGTCAAAACATTAGTCACTAATCATGTCATAGTATTATATTGTTCATCAGAATATATATATATATATATATATATATATATATATATATATATATATATATATATATACATACATACATACATACATATATACATATATATATATATTACATATACATATACATATACATATACATATACATATACATATACATATATATAGATATCTACATATATATATCTACATATATCTATATATCTATATATATATATATATAGAGTAAGGCTACGGTGCTTTGCAAAGTAAACCCACCCCTTTACTTCGGGCCACTTTTTAGATTTTGAAAATCCAAACAACCGATCCGAACCGTTCAACATGTTCTAAATATTGAAATGTGCTTGGAGACTAAATTTTACATTTTTTGGAATTTTTTTACTATTTATTAAGCCACTTTGAAAGTTTCTGATCCGGTGGTCCAGAAAATTTTACTATTTTTTACTGTTCACCGTCGGATCAGAAACTTTCAAAGTGGCTTAATAAATAGTAAAAAAATTCCAAAAAATGTAAAATTTGGTCTCCAAGCACATTTCAATATTTAGAACATGTTGAACGGTTCGGATCGGTTGTTTGGATTTTCAAAATCCAAAAAGCGGCCCGAAGTAAAGGGGTGGGTTTACTTTGCAAGCACCGTAGCCTTACTCATATATATATCTATATATCTATATATATATCTACATATATATATATATATATATATAGAGAGAGAGAGAGAGAGATGGGCTATGGTGCATTGCAATGCATAGGCACCCTTGTGCATTGGACCATAAATCACCGATTCAAAGTCCAAATGACCGATCCAAACCGTTCATCTTGTTCTCCATATTAATATGTACTTGGAGACCAAATTTTACATTTTTTGGAATTTTTTTACTATTTATTAAGCCACTTTGAAAGTTTCTGATCCAACGGTGAACAGTAAAATTTTCTGGACCACCAGATCAGAAACTTTCAAAGTGGCTTAATAAATAGTAAAAAAATTCCAAAAAATGTAAAATTTGGTCTCCAAGCACATATTAATATGGAGAACAAGATGAACGGTTTGGATCGGTCATTTGGACTTTGAATCGGTGATTTATGGTCCAATGCACAAGGGTGCCTATGCATTGCAATGTATAATAGCCCATCTCTATATATATATATATCTACATATATATATCTATATATATATCTACATATATATATATCTATATATATATCTACATATATATATCTACATATAGAGATATATATATATATCTACATATAGATATATATATATATATCTACATATATATATATATATATATATCTACATATATATATATATATATATATATATATATATATAGGAAATTGCTAATATGCTATGCATAACATAGAGGGCCTCCGGACTACGGCTCAATATTTGAGTTTTCCAAATCCTAATGGTCGATCCGAACCGTTCAACATGATCTCCATATGAATATGTACTTGCAAACCAAATTTTACATTTTTTAGAATATTTTTACTATTTTTTTAGATAGGTAGAAAATCACTTGATCTGAAAATTCTGTACCATTCAGATCAAGTGTTTTTCTACCTATCTAAATAATAGTAAAAAAATTCTAAAAAATGTAAAATTTGGTTTGCAAGTACATATTCATATGGAGATCATGTTGAACGGTTCGGATCGACCATTAGAATTTTGAAAACTCAAATATTGAGCCGTAGCACGGAGGCTCTCTCCGTAGCACCGTAGCCAACTCCTATATATATATATAGAGTTGGGCTACGGTGCTTAGTGAAGTAAAGCGAGTGTTTTACTTCACACTCATATTTTGTGATTTCAAAGTTTAAAGTGTCGATCCTAACTGTTCAAATTGATCTCCATATTAAATTGTGCTTGGAGACCAAATTTTACATTTTTGGAAACTTTTTACTATTTCTTTAGAATTTTTGAAATTGTTGTTTTTGATGGTCCAGGATTTTTTGAAAAACAGCGATTTTCAAAAATTCTAAAAAATGTTAAATTTGGTCTCCAAGCACAATTTAATATGGAGATCAACTTGAACAGTTCGGATTGACATTTTGAAGTTTCAAATTGAAGATATAGACGTGAAATAAAACACTCATTTTACTTCGCGAAGTACCGTAGCCCAACTCTCTACACACACACACACACACACACACACACACATACATATATAGGAGTTGGCTATGGTGCTATGCATAACATAGAGGGCCTCCGTGCTACGGCTCAATATTTGAGTTTTCAAAATCCTAACAGTTGATTCGAACCGTTCAACATGATCTCCATATGAATATGTACTTGCAAACCAAATTTTACATTTTTTAGAGTGTTTTTACTATTTTTTTAGATAGGTAGAAAATCACTTGATCTGAAAATTTTGTACCATTCAGATCAAGTGTTTTTCTACCTATCTAAAAATAGTAAAAAAAATTCTAAAAAATGTAAAATTTGGTTTGCAAGTACATATTCATATGGAGATCATGTTGAACGGTTCGGATCGACCGTTAGTATTTTGAAAACTCAAATATTGAGCCGTAGCACGGAGGCCCTCTATGCTATGCGTAGCACCGTAGCCAACTCCATATATATATACAGAGAGTGGCTAATATCAAAACGTTTGCACCAAGACCCTCGTGCAACCAAGTTTTCGAATTTCAAAGTCCAAACAGTCGATCCAAACCGTTAGATATTCAATCTATATTAAAATTTGCTTGGAGACCATGTGATCAGTAATTTTCAAAGTGGCTTAATAAATAGTAAAAAAATTCCAAAAAATGTAAAATTTGGTCTCCAAGCAAGATTTTAATATAGAGATCACATCTAACGGTTTAGATCGACCGTTTGGAATTTGGAAATTCAAAAACGACTTGGTTGCATGATGTCTCATTATTAGACCTATAAATCCGACCAATTTCTGTACCAAAATCTGTGTTTCAAACCACTAAATTGCATTGTTTACATTGAATATCAATAGAATATGGTATTGCTGCATTTTGGTTATGACTTTGCAGGAAATAGGCGAAAACAAGCAAAAGATCAGAATTCTGACATCCTCCATGCGAGTCGCGTCCCACCTGACGCGGGTCGCATCATAGTCCAGCGCGACCTCATACGAGACCCTCATTGCTCACACCAGGTTTCACCTGACGCGGGTCGCGTCAAACCCTGAAATTTCAGCACCGAACTTAAAACAGTCATAACTTTTGACTCGTAACTCTGTTTTAAGCGTATGACCACTTTTCGGATCTGAGCCAAGCCTTACTGCTCACTTCCACCGGACGCGGGTCGCGTGCCACCTCATGCGGGTCTCGTCGACTTAACTGCGCCAGGCCCAATTGAGGCCCGTTAAGACGCCTATATAAACAGAGAGCCTGGCGCAAATCAAGGGAGACCCCCCCGATATTTTCGCAGAAAGGGGATCTGATTGGTTTGAAAGGAGACTTGGCGCGACAGAGAAGAGGGAGGCGATCTGGAGCCAAGAAGGATTCGACTTGGAGAAGAAGATTCGGCCAGAAGCTTTGATCCTCTTCGATCCTTCATCTCTCACCATAATTTGCACTCTCTTTCTCTCTTTTACTTTGATTTTGCTCATGTCTGAGTAGTCTTGTAGTTTTAGGGGTTTGGATGTAGTCTTAAACTTTGTTTGATTATGCACATTGATTGATTCTGAATGTTATTTCGTGTTTCTTTGATTCTTGTATTATTTGTAATTGCTTGATCTAAATTGCTTGATTGATTCTTGATTGTCTACTGTTGAATGCATTTGGTATTTCTTCTTGTAATTTGGCCTTGACGTTTTTGCAAGTTAGGTTAAGTACTTGAGGTAGGTCTGAGATCCGAAAGGTTAGGTCAATAGTAGCCGAGAGGTGAAATTTCCACTTGTGGATACCTTTAGTAAACAGAACTGAGAACTTAGGTTTGATTAAACAGCTTGATTAAACCTAGGAAGGTGAAATTGCATTTCCAAACCAGGTCTGCTAAGCCAACACACGAGAGTTGAGGTTTAGTGACATTAGGTACGGTCAATCTAGCCTTACACGACTTAAACAACCAGTTTCTGACATGTGCAGACTCAGCTCAAGGGGCCATGCGGGTCGCGTGAGATAGCACGCGGGTCGCATCACAAGGGTCGCAAGCGAGAGCTTGCGAGTCGCGTGACAGGTCCAGAGTGCTTGAGGGCCACGCGGGTCGCATGCGAGAGCATACGGGTCGCGTCACAAGGGTCGCATACGAGAGTATGCGGGTCGCGTGGCAGGTCCAGAGCAGCAAAGTTGAAGATGAAATCTGAAACCCTTGAAACGCCTTTTATACAATAGTTTTACTTTCTGACATTATACTTGTTCATACATTTGTTCATACATTTGTTCATTTCATTTGTTCATACATTTGTTACAAAACTTAGGAATAGACAAACACACAACTTTCAAACTTTTAGTACCTAACTAGGTAGAGTAAAGGTTCAGAATTTGAGTCGTCCCTGTGGATCGATACCTGAATAGACTACACGACGGGATTGTGCACTTACAGTCCTAGTCAAGAGTCGAACAAGGGTTAAAAGCTATAGATTCGTCTGTAGTGAAACTTTGTTCTCTCACATTTGGCAAAGAACAAGTTTTTGGCGCCTTTGCCGGGGACGCCAATCATTTTCTGAATTTTTGCTTTTCATAGTTAATCTAGATTTTAGTCTGTATCTTTTATTTTATTTTTTATTTCTTTTCTTTTCTCTTTTTCAGGAGAACTTTGGCTTTCAAACTCAAGGGCGATTACCATCTGAGGAGCTCAAGACACCATGGATCTGATGTACAACATGGAGACGGACCAACAGTGGTTTGGCCGCGACAGTTCTCGAGGTGGAGGAGGCGGCCGATCCAAAGCTGATCAGATCGCAGCTCTATATGCTAGAGCTGCCGAGCTAGAGGAGGCCATGGAGAAGTATGTTATCAAAATGAGCGTGAAGGCAGCCAGTAACCATCAACCACAGCCATGTGTCATGTGTAGGGACAGGAGACACTCTTACGAGTATTGCCCACTGGCGGGATGGGATGAGGAACCCGAGCAGGACAGCTATCTCAGCAACAACAATTGCAATTTCTACAACATTGCACCATTCAATAACTCGGACAATCACGCATTTCAATCCGATCCACCCGAGCCGTACATTGATCCCGCTGTGAGCGACTTCACACACGAGCAAGAGAAGATGAACCAGATGCTGTGGGAACAGATGCAGAGCATGTCCACTCAAATGGCTGCTCAAAACAAGTTGTTGGAGCAGTTGAGTCACATCGTCATCTCAAGCCAACCTCAACCTGGAAATCTGCCCGCTCAGCCAGAACCCAACCCCAGAGGAGAAGCTAAGGCGATCACCCTGCGAAGTGGAACCCAATATGAAGGACCAGCTCAGCCAACAGACCAGACCGCACTGCACACGGGCCGCATCAATGACACGCGCCCCGCGTCACCACCTGAAGAAGAGAACCCGAGCCGCGTCGAACCGACTCGACCGGCAGTCATTGCTGAAGAACATGTGAACGCGGGCCACGTAACTGACACGCGGGCCGCGTCGAAGGAAGCTGACCTGGAAGAACCTGATGCGACCCGCACGCCACCTGATGCGACCCGCATCAAGACCCAGGCAAAGGGGCCGACTCCTGAGCTCAAGCCTCTGCCAGCTAACCTCAGCCTCAGGTATGAGTTCCTGGACCCAGATAAATCTTGTCCTGTGATCATAAGTGCAGATCTTACACCTGATCGGACTGCTACGCTCTTGGAGAAATTGAAATCTTACAAAGGCGCGATCGGGTGCTCGATCAAGGATTTGAAAGAAATCTTGTGGATTCTTCTGATGCAAGAGTTTGATCGCGTGGTTCGTGTACCTCAGAAGTGGATGCTCCCCCCAGTGCCACCCGATCCACCTCCCACCAATCAGTGAGACGCCCCCCCCGCTTCATCCCTCGCTCACCATCTAGTAAGTTTCCATATTTTCTTCTATTTACTTTTTCCTTGTGCAGATTCAAGCATTGAGGACAATGCTTCATTCAAGCTTGGGGGGTTGGAATAGAAGAAAACTGTATCTGCATTTAGACATGTTTATTTTTCAAAATTTTGCATTTTTTAGGTGATAAATTTGTGTGATGGCTAAGATTAGAGACTTGTTTGAAAACTTTTGGTTGTACTTTGGATTACCTTGAGAATTGAAAATAACCCCACAATTGATAAAAGAACTGATTAGGAAGGGATGTTTTGAGAAATTGAAAAGATGAAAGCTTGAATTGTATTGAAAAAACCATTTTGAAACTGAACTGTGCCTTTTAAATTAGAGAATTGGGATTTTAAACAAATAGAAAGATTGGAATATCCATTGGTATGAAAGAATACCATTGGATGTGTGTATTCATGGTATATGCAAATAAAAAAATGATGAAACAAATGAAAAGATAGAGAAAATAAGAGTACTGGCAATAAGTCCAATTGGGCGCCTTTGAGCTCGTCTCCCAAATTTAGAAAAAAAAAAAAAGAGTACTGGCACAATCCGGCGGGATGCCTTTGAGCTCGAAAACTTTCAAGAACTTTTGCATACACCAACACATGAAGTCCACGACTTTCTAACCTAAGCTTGTTCCAAGCTTGGGGGGAGCAAAAAGGAAAAATCACCACAAACGAGGGCATAGTTTCAGCAAAAGAATGAGAAATCGATAAATTCGAGTAATCAGCTTTGCAAGTTTTAAAACATTTAGAGTTTGAAGTTTTATTAATCAATTGGTGAGGTGAATCAAAATTGACCAAGGAAAATCCGAATCATAGCAAAAAGATTCTGAGTTTCTTTATTGAAGCAATCATGTAAGTTTTCACATTTAGGCATCTAACTTGCATTTAGAATCCAAACCCGGTATGAAAGTACATATTTGCTTGAGGACAAGCAAAGGATAAGCTTGGGGGAATTTGATGTCTCATTATTAGACCTATAAATCCGACCAATTTCTGTACCAAAATCTGTGTTTCAAACCACTAAATTGCATTGTTTACATTGAATATCAATAGAATATGGTACTGCTGCATTTTGGTTATGACTTTGCAGGAAATAGGCGAAAACAAGCAAAAGATCATAATTCTGACATCCTCCATGCGAGTTGCGTCCCACCTGAAGCGGGTCGCATCATAGTCCAGCGCGACCTCAGACGCGACCCTCATTGCTCACACCAGGTTCCACCTGACGCGGGTCGCGTGCCACCTGACGCGGGTCGCGTCAAACCCTGAAATTTCAGCACCGAGCCAAGCCTTACTGCTCACTTCCACCTGACGCGGGTCGCGTGCCACCTCATGCGGGTCGCGTCGAATTGATTGCGCCAGGACCTGATTGAAGCCCGTTAAGATGCCTATATAAAGGCCTGGCGCAAATGAAGAAAAGGGGGCCCCGAGACATTTTCCCGAAAGGGGATCTGATCGATCCACAATTTTTCACAGAAAACAGATCTGATCGGTTTTGAACCGGGAGCTTGGGGCCAGGGAAGAGGAGAGGCGATCTGGAGACGATCTGGAGCCACGACTTGGAGAAGAAGATTCCAGAAGCCTCGATCCTCTTCACTCCTCCATCTCTCACCATGATTTGCATTCTCTTTCTCTCTTCTATTTTGATTTTGCTCATGTCTGAGTAGATTTGTAGTTTCAGGGGTTTGGATTGTAGTATGATACTTTGTTTGATTATGCACATGGATTGATTCTGATTGTTATTTCGTGTTTCTTTGATTCTTGTATTATTTGAGATTGCTTGATCTAAATTGCTTGATTGATTCTTGATTGTCTACTGTTGAATGCCTTTGGTATTTCTTCTTGTAATTTGACCTTGACATTCTTGCAAATTAGGTTAAGTACTTGAGGTAGGTCTGAGATCCGAAAGGTTAGGTCAATAGTAGCCGAGAGGTGAAATTTCCACTTGTGGATACCTTTAGTAAACAGAACTGAGAACTTAGGTTTGATTAAACAGCTTGATTAAACCTAGGAAGGTGAAATTGCATTTCCAAACCAGGTCTGCTAAGCCAACACACGAGAGTTGAGGTTTAGTGACATTAGGTACGGTCAATCTAGCCTTACACGACTTAAATAACCAGTTTCTGACATGTGCAGACTCAGCTCAAGGGGCCATGCGGGTCGCGTGAGATAGCACGCAGGTCGCATCACAAGGGTCGCAAGCGAGAGCTTGCGAGTCGCGTGACAGGTCCAGAGTGCTAGAGGGCCACGCGGGTCGCGTCACAAGGGTCGCATACGAGAGTATGCGGGTCGCGTGGCAGGTCCAAGCAGCAAAGTTGAAGATGAAATCTGAAACCCTTGAAACGCCTTTTATACAATAGTTTTACTTTCTGACATTATACTTGTTCATACATTTGTTCATTTCATTTGTTCATACATTTGTTACAAAACTTAGGAATAGACAAACACACAACTTTCAAACTTCTAGTACCTAACTAGGTAGAGTAAAGGTTCAGAATTTGAGTCGTCCCTGTGGATCGATACCTGAATAGACTACACGACGGGATTGTGCACTTGCAGTCCTAGTCAAGAGTCGAACAAGGGTTAAAAGCTACAGATTCGTCTGTAGTGAAACTTTGTTCTCTCACATTTGACAAAGAACATTGCACGAGGGCCTTGGTGCAAACGTTTTGATATTAGCCACTATATATATATATGAGGTTGGCTACTCTACTTACATAATCATATGAGGGCATATGCTTATAAGTTATTTTTGCATTTTCAATGTCCAAATGGTCAATCTAAAGCGACAACATGTTCTCCATATTAATAAGTGTTTGGAAACGAAATTTTATATTTTTTGAAATTTTTTTACTATTTTTTTAGAATTTTTCAAAACAGTTGTTTAATATGGTAAAAAAAATAATAAAAAAAAAATCTGCAAAATGCTATTTTGAAAAATTCTAAACAAATAGTAATAAAATTCTAAAAAATGTAAAATTTCGTTTCCAAACACCTATTAATGTAGAGAACATGTTGAGCGCTTCAGATCGACCATTTAGACATTGAAAACACAAAAATGAGTTATAAGCATATGCTCTCATATGCTTATGTAAGTAGAGTAGCCACTCACACACGCGCGCGCACACACACACACACATATATATATATATTTATATAGAGTTGGGTTATGGTGCATTGCAATGTATAAGCATTCTTGTGCATTGGACTCTAAACTATTAGATTCGAGCCTCGTGTGAAAACAAAGGGGGGCAATGATACCCTTCTTCTACGCCAATTCCCTCCAAGTCTCACGGGACCGGCGTTTGAATGGTACTGCTCGTTAGAAAACGGGAGTATCAAAACATGGGATGACATGGCCGACGCCTTTAGAGCAAAGTTCGCTGTCATGGCTTAAAAAATTAGCATAGCGGACTTAGCAAACACCAAACCAAAGATGGGTAGTGAGGTCATTATTGCACATTTAGTGGCAATGACCTGAGAATTAGGCTTTGACATGAGTTTGACTCCTCAGCCCAACACTCTGGAGTCCTCCTTAGATTGAAAAAATTGCTTATTGGCCAAGGCTGAAAAAGAGTGTGAAGGATTTTTGGATGGAGTGTGAGGTTGGTAAAATAAAACAAAGGTGAACATTATCATAGATAGGGATGTGAAGTAGGAAAATAAGTTGATCCAAACCGTTCAACTTAATCTCTATATTAAAATGTGCTTGGAGATCAAATTTTACATTTTTTGGAAATTGTTTACTATTATTTTAAAATATTTGAAAATCACTGTTTTTGAATGGTCCAGAAATTTCTAAAAAAATACGATTTTCAAAAATTCTAAAAAATAGGAAACAGTTCCAAAAAATGTAAAATTTGGTCCCAAAGGAAGTTTTAATATGGAGATCAAGTTGAATAGTTTGGATCGACTGTTTGGACTTCGAATCCAACGGTTTAGAGTTCAATGCACAAGAATGCCTATACATTGCAATGCAGCATAGCCCAACTCTCTCTCTCTCTCTCTCTCTCTCTCTATATATATATATATATATATATATATATATATATATATATATATATATATATATATATAGAAAGAGAGAGAGAGTCGGGCTAAATTGCTTCTGGAAACACTGCGACCGAAGTGCTTACGGGGTCAATTAATATTTGATGTTCGAAACGTCGATCTAAGTAGCTCAATAAATTGGTTATATAATAAACATGTAGACCACCAATTTTTATTATTTTTGAAATTTTTTTAACTATTTTCTATGATTTTTGAAATATGGTCGCTTTTGACTTAAAAATACTTTTATTTTTAGGTCAAAAAAGTTCATCTTTTAAAAATCACAAAAAATAGTTAAAATTTTTCAAAATAGTAAAAATCAGTATTCTACATATTGATTATATAACTAATTTATTGAGTTATTTAGTTCGACGTTACGAACATCAAATGGCTAAATTTGATCCGTAAGTACTTTGGTCGAAGTGCTTCTGGAAGCAATTTAACCAGACTATATATATATGTAATTTAATAAATTACTGGTATGTATATGCCATTTAATAAATTAATTTAAGAATATAGAATATACTTGTGATTTAGGAATGTGAGTAAATTTCCGAATTCAAATCCGGACAAAATCTAATAATATCCGATCTGTTTACACCACTACAAACTATCATTTTTTTGTTTATTTATGAAAGCCCATAAAGATACAAACTACCGTTTGATAGTGACTCGTAAAGTTTAAACCGTACTACCACTATTGAAGAAGGTTTGATTTTTCATACTAACATACGTAGCGGGTCTTGAATACAGTGAAATTTGACCCGCTGTATGTAATTTACACAAAATATGGGTGATCAGATTTTTTGGGAAGTTTCTCTCCCCTCGGCCCTCGCTCTGTGGGAATGAAATCCTCTGCAGAGTTTTTAAAACTCCGCACTGCGGTTCTTTTAATCTGGTCCGTTCGTTTTGAATTGGCACGATCTCAAAGCCCAATAATACTGCCCCCTCCGTTAGCCCGAATCTCAAAGCGGCTGAAAGTTAATCTGGTCCGTTCGTTTTGTTCCGCAGTGCGGAGTTTTATAAAACTCCGCAGAGGATGCGCGCCCCGCTCTGTGGCCTACGACTACTACTGGGACTGGCAAGTCTGGCGTCCTTTCCTCTTACCACGTTTATTTATTTCGCGACAGAGAAAGAGAGAGAGAGAGAGGAGCTCAACTTTTGGAGTCTCTTTTCCTTTGATTATTCAACAGTCCTGCTAACGCATTTTAGAGAGAGAGAGAGAGAGAGAGAGAGAGAGAGAGATGGAGGGAGGTGCATCGGTCGTGAAACAAGGAGAGAAGGCCGTGACTTTAGAAGATTTGAGAAAGAAAATGGCGGAGTTTGCTAGAGAGAGGGATTGGGAGCAGTTTCACAGCCCAAGGAACCTCCTCCTTGCACTGGTTATCTTCTCTAACACGCCTTCTTTTTAGTTTTTCTTGCATATTTTGCAATTAGGTTTTAACCTTGGTTGATTGGTAGCCAGAAACAAGCTTCATAGCTTTCTTTTTTCATACAGATTAATTAATTAATTAATTAATTAATCATAGCCTCCTATTTACATGGATTTACCATTTCCATTATTGATTTAGATTTCTTTTCTAGAATCGGTGTTCCCTTTAGTGGAAACTGGAAAGCATTGTCTCCTCTGTTGGGTTTCTTTCTGGCATTGATTTGCTAGTTGTGTGCTTTCTTGCAAAGGGACCCTACTTTAATTTGTCGCCGTATCCATGTGGCGTACAGAGAGAACTTGCCAATTTCTTTCGCCTAAAAGTGCCCAAAATAGACAAACAAGAGGGGGGGTCCGGGTCACTCATGAAATTTAAATTTTAGCATGGCTTTTCTCTCACTTTTTTCCTGTGCCCTTGGCCTTGGCCTCCCTTTTGCTCCGTTGATATGGGTTTGATTTGATGGTTCATGGATTTTTCTGCCTCCTTAAAGGGGGACTATGTGATTTCTGAAATATTGCTCCTCTTTTTTTTTTTTTTTTGATTCTTTTTTCTTTTTGCTTAACTTGAGTCTTGCATTTGCTTGTGACCTGGTCAAGACCAATAAGCAGCTTTCATCTCCTTGTAGTTTTCCAGTATGGATATGATTTCTGAAAAATGCATTATGAGACAATTACAAAAGTGATAGGTTTACTAGGTTGATTATTTGGACTAATATAACTGTAAGGGTTTTCAGTTCTTAATCTTGTCACTATTCAGACTAATATAACTGTAAGGGTTTACTTACAGTCTTACACCAGTGATGTTAATTTTGATTCAGTGTAAATTTGGAAATTGAAATATTTCTATCTCATATATGTCAAAATTGAATGAAAAAAGGAATCTAATTTATGTATCATTAATGGGTTATAAATTTGGTTTCTTGGTCTTGAGTTTTTCTTTTGATTTCAATGTTTTCTGCTAAAAGGGGGGGCCTACTTCTTACCCCTGTTAATGTACAGTTTATCAATAGTGCAAGGTACAGAGCAATAGAAGCTTGCCCTTGTTTCCTTCAAACATTCCCATAAATAGTAAAACAAAAAAACCATCTTCTATTCTTGCTTAGATCTTTGAATGAAATCAGATTTAAATGCTTGCTGACCCAGGCAATGTATTAAATTAACTCTAGGTGTGGCCCTACGGGAGTCAGGGGAATCTATAGTAGTGAATTTACTACTACCTAAAGGCTTGGTTGGTTTTTTGGAATAGAAAATATTGTTAAGCCCAAGGTTGTTGTTTGCATTATTGTTAATTATTCTTATGATTGTTAATTACACTTATGATAACGATCAACATCACGGTGACTATTATTAGAATTATTATTGTTGTTTAAAAGTCTTTTAGTTGATAATACTTTTAATTAAATTGTAACAGTAGTTTTCTTGGGATAGCCTTTGTCCATACATGTAAATTACGCAATGATGGGTGTATGACAATGCTGGATTTATGCTGTGGTTTTGTTAGTAGTTTAATATTGCATATTACAAAGATACATATGCTTGTTGCTTTTTTTAGCTTTGACATCTGTAGATATTCAACTATTTTGAAGATAGAATCATAAATCATGTCTATAATTTTTCTTAAATCATGTCTATAAGAAACAAACAAGCAAATTATTAGAGTATATGGACGTTATACATATGAGAGAATCTTTCCAGCACAAAACAATTCGCAAATGTATACTATTATATATATGCTGTTACATAGCTGCATGTCTGGCTGCAGTCCTATTTTTTAAACAGTAAGCACTAACTAAAATGTGAAGTTCTAATTGTTGTTCTTCTTAATATTGTACCTGAACGTAAGGTTTTATTATTGTTATCCTCCTCATCGTCATCATAATTATTTGTTTTTCTTATTGTTACTATTATTTTATTATATAGGTAGGGGAGGTAGGGGAGCTGTCAGAGGTCTTCCAATGGAAAGGTGAGGTGCCGAAGGGTCTGCCAGGATGGGATGAGGGAGAAAAAGTGCATCTGGGGGAAGAACTTGCTGATGTGTTGCTTTACCTGGTGCGCCTTTCTGACATATGTGGTATCGATTTGGGTCAGGCTGCCCTTAGAAAAATGGGCTTGAATGCCATCAAGTACCCTGTTCACCAATGCAAGGGATCTTCTAACAAGCACACCCATTATGGCAGCACCAGTGCTGAAGAACCGGACAACAGGTCAGTTTAGATATATCTATGGTGTTTTAGGGTTTTGGGTCTTTAGATTTCTTCGAAAGAAAATAGAGTTTGCTGCATAGGCTTTTCTTTTTCTTTGGTTAAATCACATTATGGTCTGTTTTCAGTTGTTATTGTGTTGAGGTCTTGAAGGATCTCATTGTGTGATTGGTATGAACGGGTACATTTTGCAACATTGGCATATATGGGGCCTCAGAAAAGGAATTGAAGTTTCTGTACTGAGGCTATGGTATTACATGTTTTCTTTTACTACATCTTAAATGGTGGTTGTTCAATGATTAAATACATGTACCTTTTGTTTGTCAGAATGTTATACCCTTTGCCTTCGTAGGACCCATTATGGCGGGACTGTAAATCAGATATTGCCTCTCTCAGAAAAAGAAATTATCTTCTTTCCTCTTAAAGTATGGTAACATTTTGTAGACAGATGCTGCTTGCCATGCAAATAACGAAGGTGTTATTTGGCATACCTGTCAAAGCTTTCAAAGTTTCAAATTTGCTCATTTAAATTGTATATCTCTCGTGGAGTATATAGTACACCAACCTTATTATAATATAATAAATTAAGGTGTTTTAATTCAATTGAGACCTCAAGGTTTACAATTTGAGTGAGCCTATGGCGCTATGCATAGCACGGATGGCTAGTGTACTACGGCTCAATATGGTACTTTTTAAAATCCTAACGGTCGATCCAACCGTTCAATGTGATAACCATATGAATATGTACTTGCAAACTAAATTTTATATTTTTTCGAATTTTTTTACTATTTTTTTAGATAGGTAGAAAAATCAGTGTTTTCTGAAAATTCTGGACCATCAAAATTCTACCTATCTAAAAAAATAGTAAAAAAATTCGAAAAAATATAAAATTTAGTTTGCAAGTACATATTCATATGGTTATCACATTGAACGGTTGGATCGACTGTTAGGATTTTAAAAAGTACCATATTGAGCCGTAGTACACTAGTCATCCGTGCTATGCATAGCACCATAGGCTCACTCTTACAATTTTTGCATATGTTCGTATTGTTCTACTTGTGAATACGTCAACGGTAACATTAATTTAAATTCTAAATTAAAAAAATATATTAAAAAAAACTTGTGATAATAAGTGGCACCAAATTCGTCTCATTTTTATTCTGTTCGACAATGAAGTATATAGTGTGACCTGAATCAGAATATCTTTGCTAAAGCAATTTTCTTTTGACAATGCTATCACAAAAAGAAAAATGTTCTTACCGCTTTATTGTAATAGACAAGGTATATTTGTTTCTAAAATTGTTAATTGATTCTAGATTTCTAGTGCATTTTTGGTGAAGCAATAATTGTTTGTCATTCCAGACTAAAATTCGAATTTCCTTTTTGAATGTGATGTTAGCACATCTTTGAATGATGATGTCAACACTTCTCACTAAACAAAAGAGAAATGGAAATCTATATGGTCCCCACTAAATCTCACTAGCTATGAACAGCATATGTCAAGATTTGATCAAAGGGTTTTTTCAAAAAAAAAAAAAATTACTATTTTCATATTTCGTTGTTTTATTTATTTATTTGTTGGTGCATTTTTCACCTCGTCCTTTATTTTGAAGTCCTTTGCTGCTAATTCAATTATGGGCCTTATCAGATAGAGCCCAATTAGAGATGCACAAATCCAAATCTTCAAGTTTGTTTTGGGCTAAATCAGTGTTGTAAATAACAGTATCGTCAGACGGATGGAGTATTGCTAAGTGATTAATCGGTATGCGGTCGATTAATAGGAATTATGCGGCTGATTAATCATTTTCATTAAAATTATGTGTATATATTCATAATTTATTAAAAATAATTTCATCAAACTTATTAAATATACTTAATTTAACTTAGTTTTGTTATTATAACATGACACTATGTTTATTTCTTCTTAACAACACATACACATTTTACAATTGTAAGTAACACATTTATTTAATGCAAAAATAAATTTGAAAGTTAAGCCTTTTCAAATACTAATAATATATTATTTGAAAGAAATGAAACATTCCAACATAAAATCACTAAATTTAGTTTATGATAACAACTTAATTTTATATATGAACATGTCGTACTAATTGAAAAAATTACATCAGCAAGTAAGACAAACATGAGCAAAGCTAGGGTGTGATGTGCTCACCAAAAGAATTTGGTGAGCACAACTCCAAAAGTCTATCGAATTGACTTCAAACGATGAATTTGAGTGATGCATATAGATGCAAACTTTTTAAAATTTTGAAATCATTTCGTACAAGATCAAGCGGTCAAAAACATGATGAAAAATGAATACATAAAACAAATTATAAAATAACTTATAAAAGATTCATTTCTTTTACCGCTTGACCTTGTACTAAATGAATTCAAAAATGTAAAAAAAATTCATGTACATGCATCACTCATGAAGTAGATAGATTTCAACAGTTTGGATTCGTCGTTTGAAGCCGATCAAATAGACTTTTGGAGTTGTGCTCACCAAACCCTCTTGGTGAGCACATCACACCCTAGATTTGCTCGACAAACATATGCTATATAAATAATAGAAGAATTAATCAATTTCAAAATAAGTAAGAAGAAAAAAACATAAAAAATATTGAATGTATATTCAAGTACAAATAAAACTACAATACAGTATCACACACAGTCACAAAAAAAAATGTAAAAAATAAATATTCAATGGAATAAACGGAAATAAACTAGAATAAACGGGAATAAACGGACGATTAAACGAGAATAAACAGAATAATCGGCCGATTAATCGGAAAAATCCGTTAATAGACGGACGATTAGTGTATTCGTAACCATTGTTATTAAAAACCGGACCGGACCAGACGGTTGGACCGAAATAAACCGTATCCGGACCTCTTTCCAGTTTAGTTTGTATGGAAGACCGTTTGTGCTATTGAACCAGTAAAAACCAGTTTATTTGTCCAGTTTTTTAAAAAACCGACAGCTCGTTCTCCAAAAATTAGCCAGTTTTTTCATGGATTCAGTTTTTTGTACTTCTTCTTGCTTTAAATGAGAGAGAAACATAGATGATGACTATTAGCTACTAGCTAGGCTCTGATAGATCCGTACCTTGCAACATGTGAACTTGTTAAGTCACAACTGTAATCTATTTTATATTAAAACATTTACAGATAAGACCTCAAGATTTAAGATATTCTAAAAGAACTAATTATGTATAGTATAAAAAGTTAAAACTATATGTATTATGTGTATTGTTATTTCTTTTCAAAATAACATTTGTCATTATTGTGTATTTATTATTATTGTTATTTTTTGTTGAAGCACTCTATATTTTATTTAAAACATAATTTATTGTAATTATAATATAACGTCTTGATAATTATTAGAAAAAAAAATTGGTTGTTATATTCTTCTACTTTATTGGAAAACATTCAGTTATTTTTAATAAATTTAGTATTTTCATTTTAGTTAGATGATAAATTTGAAATATATTTATAAATTTGATCTTATATTATATTATTGAATATGTATGTGAAAATTCACGAATAAAATATATTCTTATTTTATAATAATTTTCATATTTCATTTGTTTGTGAGTATTTAAATAAACCAGCAATTGAACCGATTGAACCATCGGTCTGACCAATAAACCGTTAACCCGAAGCTTTACTAGTTCGATATCCGGTCCGCTTCTGATAACATTGTTCGTAACGGTTTGGCCGCCGTTAACGATTAAACAGACGTTTAATCGGCCGTTAAGGCCTTTTTTACAACACTGGTCTGAACAGTTCTATGCATAATAATGTTTTTTTTAATCAAAACCAAAAATTTACCTTAAAATCCTTTCTCCAAATCTATTATGTTTTCTTTAAGAAGTACCTTAATCCTCGGATAATTTGTGTTATAAATTTTGATTTATAAAAAAATCTCAGCTTACATTTTGATATTGTCTGTATGATAAAAATCCTTTGCTTATGATATTTTTAAAGGATTGGAATTTTGAACCCATTGACAAAAAAATGTTTTTCTCGTTTTATGTTAGTTATAGTTTCGATTGAACAAATATTTTGATACAACTTAGTATTTATATTGTTAATATTTTTGATATATAATTTATTTGTTGTTATCTATATTTTTGATACAACTTATTTATATGATGCCTCTTTTGATTTAATTATTATAACAAATTTTAGTGAAGATGAGCCGTTTAGCTCCTTTTTAGTGAAGATGACAAAGAAAAAGATAAAATAGGACAGATTTCACAACTCACAATATCTCATTAAAAAAAAAAGATAAAAACAAACCGTCCCACTAAATAAAACTAGGAGAAACATGCATTGATTCGACCCGTGAAGCCTTCATGTCGTTTTTCCTGTCAACATTTTCATGCGAGTCCAAATATTAGACCAAAGAATCAAAAACCAAATTAATTAATTACACAACATTAAATAGCCCAACAAATAAAATATTAACAAATTCCTCTGAAATGTACTTTTGAATTTATAATTTTACTTGTTCTTCCTTAATCCATCTCGTTGTTAAAAAGTTGTCTGACAATGGATGTCTCCATTTATGCTTTTACCGAAGAGAGTGAAACAAAATATTTTTTTATTCATAGAAAAGATAAATTTCACAAATCTCATCATATGCCTTGAAAATAAAATAGTTAAGAACACTTTCCAGCTATATTTCATCAGATAAATTAAAGAGCTGCCAATCCTTCACAAGCTCCATTGAAGATAAAGAAATATAAAATTATCTAGAACAAATGTGCGCTCGCGTCAATTTTTGTGTGTACGGATCTTAAAACAGGTCTTTAATATTCGTCCGATTCGGTCTATATACACCCCTTTAATATCCGTACATGCTAGCGTCAATTTTTATGTGCACAGATCTAAATAAATTTGGACTTCTACACATTAAAAAATATAAAAGATATGCATAGAACAAATGTGCGCTCGCGTCGATTTTTGTGTGTACGGATCTTAAAATAGGTCTTTTATATTTGTTCGATTCGCTTTAAAATCTGTGTACACTGCTTTAATTTCCGTACATGCTCGCGTTAATTTTTATGTGCACAGTCTAAATAATTTGGACTTCTGCACATTAGAAAAATATAAAAGAGATGCATAGAATAAAAAAAAAAAAAAAAACAGATAACCTCACTGAGGCTCTCTATTTATACTCACCTTCCAATCCCTGTAAAGGTACCAGCAATGTGTTAAGCCAAAACCATGGATACCAAGGTCCAGATCCTGCTAGCTATAACTCTGGCATGCATGGTGATTCTACTCCCAGCTGCTGAGGCTCGCGCAGCCAAGGACTGCAAGGCAAACATAGCGGATCTCATTTCATGCATGCCATGCATTCGGAACACTAACCCGGATCCAAAACCGACCGAGGAGTGCTGCAAAGCCTTAGAGAAGGCCGACCTGCCGTGTCTCTGCAGCAGCTACAAGAACTCACCCGAATTGAAGAAGTTGGGCATCAACACAAAACTCGCAATGGCACTGCCCGGGAAGTGCAAACTCACTGTCCCGAAAGAATGCCACTGAAAATTAATGCATCGTGTGTACCTAATATATGCTTCTATAGTGTACCTTGGTTGCTGATGCTGCTTCTTTTCTTGTAGTTTGTTCTTGTTCTAGCTACTGCTTCATTATTACATGCATGTTTGGTGCCTTTGTCAATTGTCAGGGATATATATTTATTATATATGCTGTTTGATGTAGCCTTTGAATTTGCATGTTTTCTTAGAGGCAAATTAATGATCGCTCCTTTGAATGTCAATGATGTTTTGTACATCTACTAATATATTGTCTAAGAAACAATTAATAGGAGTATATATATATTGATTCCATTTTATCCATTTCAGGCAAGGAGGTTATGTTTTTGAATCCGACTGATATAGAACTTAGAATTTTTATTTTATTTTATTATTGTTTCTTCTTGCATGAAATGCACAAAATATATTCATGTCACCATATATATATACTGATAAATTGTACTTGTGTTGTATGTGTTGTATTTGTGTATATTTTTTCTGAATAGAATATTTCATAAATCAGAAGGTTGAAAATTTTGCTTTAGACTCAATAGTCAAATTTTATGTAACATAGGCCCTCAACATAGCAAGTAAGATTTTCTTTTGTTTTTTATATACTCGTCCAATCAATCTGTGCCAAAAATAAAATAATTCATTTTATGTTTACTGTTTGTTTGGTGCTTGTATTGTGTGATTCAATACATTTTGGAAGTTCATGTTTCTGTAGTAATGTAATTCATTACTTTTTAGGTATTGGCTTGTTTTGGTACTATAGGCTTTAGGTATTGGTATGCATTTTTTGCTGGACTTTTGGGTTTTTTTTTGTCCTTTGAGAATAGTAACTGATAGGTCAATGTGCCAATGATCTAAAATGAACTTGAACTCGGCCCACAAGTGACTCGGGATTCGGACCACGCCAAGGGCCAACCCAAGGTAGAATAGAATAGGGTCCTTAACAAGCTGGTTGTGGCCCAAAAGCAACTCGGGACCCGGACCCCTTTCCGGGGCCAGCCCGAGACCGAAAGCGATAAGGCTTGTAGCCCGGCAACAAGCCTGTCCAACGAGGCCCAGTCGGGTCATATGCGACATGCCCAAAAAGTGACTCGGGACCTGGACCCTCTCTTGGGGCCAGCCCGAGACCAAACAAAGCAAGGCCCGCAGTCCAGTTGCCGAACTGCCTGACAAGAACCGAACTAGGCCTCGCCCAATCAACCCGAAGCAATCTGGCGCGGTGAAGTCGAGTTGGGCCTCACTCGATAAGGCCTAGTCCAACCTCGGCTTCGCGTCACCACCGCTTGTGCGAGGGTCACCGCTGCTATGCGAACTCCCCTAACCGTTCTGACAACGCGTATTAACGGTTAGGGGTGACCTATTTAAGGCAAATAATTCCTTGAAATACGGATCGCAATTTCCCTAAGACAATGTATTATTGAGGATAGAGCGCTAATATCTTCAAACATTTCCCTTTTTCTTAGTCTTGGCCCGTCAGCCCGAGATGGGACGAGCCCAGTTTCTTAACTCTCTTCCCATACGGCCTACTCCCCGGAATAGGACGTATCAATAACCAACCCAATTTTTGATTGGATTTAGTAAAATGGTGATAGCTCTTGATCCAAATAAGAATTAGCTCAAAAAATTAGTGTTATTTTTTAGTTAGCTCTATTTTTGTCCCAACAAATGCACCAAGAAAATAGTTTGATTTTAACTATTATAAGATTTTAGTGAAGACCAGCTGCTTCGAATAAATAAACTATCCTAACCTTGGAAGTTTCTAATCTTAGTGTCATATATTTTGGAAATCCAAATTTTTTTAGTTATAGAATCTGAAATCTATTTTTTTTCGAGAAATAAGAATATTGAAAAATTTGAATTACGAAAGAACTTAATTTCAAAGTTCGGAATTTTTATAAATTTCTAATTTCCGCATTTCGAAATATTGGTTTTGTAAGTTCAAAATTTTGGATTTGTTACCTGTCCAAATTTAAAATTCTTCACATTTGCAGATTCTAGATTTTTATTATGGAAATATAAATGATCGATTAAGCTTCCAAATGCTGAACCGTTCTCCATCTTTGAAAGGAACTCTTAAAAGTTTTTTAAGTGTTAAGAATTAATAAATTTGGGCCTTAAAAAAAAAAGAATTAACAAATTTGAAAGTTTAATTTTTGGTAAACTATAAAAATAGTGTATTTTGTTGAAAATAACTCGTTTAATATTTTACAAATATATATAGAGTCACATGGTCAAATAGAATTGTATACTAAAAACAATAAATTTTGTATTAAAGCTAACAACCTATAAAGTATTTAGAAGCATAACATATATGTTAAAAAAATTAAACTAGATACGTTTATGCTCAAAATAAACTCTTCTCGTGACTAAAAAAAAAATTAGAACAAAATTAAACCACTTAATTTGGGCTCTCTATTTATACTCACCTCACCAATCCCTCCAAAGGTATCACCACCATCTAAGCCAAACCATCAACCATGGACACCAAGCAAATTAGGTGGCATGATCTATTCTTGTCGCATCCGCGTGATAAGAATGTTGTGTTGGGCATTTGGAGACATGCCATTGTGTACCGTAACTGGTAGTCTTACAAGTATGTACCAGCCACATCTACTTTCCTTGCAATTGAACCTAATTCTGATCGTGTCACTGTGCGCATTCCTTATCTCTTTGTTGTAAAATATGTGAAACCTAGCAATTGTGCTCTTCATTTGCTCTTTTGAGTCATATGTTTGTCCCTCAGACAATTCATTCTCATACTCTGCTGCGCTTTCAAACAAACCCGAATTTGCTTCCTGAAACCCTGTTGTGTCATTAAAAGCCGAAATTGGGTGCTCAAACCCGCGATCGACCCTGAAAAATCTCTATCCAAGCACAGGCCTAGTATCTTCCTCATCACTATGATTGCTCATACCTTTAGGATCAACATCACCCTAATTTTCTCCTGCCTCTTGTAATTTCGGATCCATTGTTTCATCGGTTTCATCTGGATCACAAGATTGACCCCAATGAGCAGTCCGACTAGATAAAGGCCGGTCAATCCAAGATGGGGCCCGACGGGAGGGCCGACTACTGGATGGTCAGTCCCTCTGAACTGGGGCCCGGCTACTAGACTCGGACGGACTAGAGCCAGATGAGTTACTCCGACTACGACCCTGGATTAACCTCATAGCTGGGTTGGTACGCCGGACTCTGGTAACCTCCACATATAGGTCAATTATCTTGTATGCACACTTAAAAAAACTCATGGTTTGGTTGTACAATACGTGCCACACTCTCTCATTCTGAACTGAAAAGAGTTGGAACCAGATTTGTGCTGAACTAGTCGGTATACTAATTTTGGCCTCAAGTAGTTTGGCAGTTGTGGAAGTTGCAAACGATTAGCAACATTCTTCAGACCACTTGCAAGAGTAGCTGGTTGTTAGAATTTTGAATTACGTATTATATATGATTTGTCATTGAAGATATAGTATTGAGTATATAATTTTATAGTATTCGCGCAAGTCAAATAACAGTTGGTTTGAGTAAAAACTGAATACAACTCGTTGGGTACAATTAGTCGGACCCTTTTTTTTTCAAAGGATTGGAATTTTGAACCCATTGAAAAAAATGTTTTTCTCATTTTCTGTTAGTTATAGTTTCGATTGAACAAATATTTTGATACAACTTAGTATTGAGTGAGGCTACGGTGCTATGCATAGCACGGATTGGGTCCGTGCTACAGCTCAAAATTTGACTTTTCAAAACTCTAACGGTCGATCCGAACCGTTCAACATGATTATAAAATGAATATGTACTTGCAAACCAAATTTTACATTTTTTCGAATTTTTTTACCATTTTTTTAGATAGGCTGTTTTGGATGGTCCAGAATGTTCAGATCAAGTGATTTTCGAAAAAATAGTAAAAAAATTCGAAAAAATGTAAAATTTGGTTTGCAAGTACATATTCATTTTATAATCATTTTACGTCAAATTTTGAGCCGTAGTACGGACCCAATTGGTGCTATGCATAGCACCGTAGCCTCACTCCTTAGTATTTATATTGTTATCTATATTTTTGATATATAATTTGTTGTTATCTATATTTTTGATACAACTTATTTATATTTATACAAATATTTAAGAAGGTACGAAAAACATCCAATACAGAGATTTACAGTATAAACATGACCCTCCAAATCTCTATATTGGATGTTTTTATTTAAAAAATATCGCCAATTTATCCGACATCATTCCTTTGAACATCGCCAAACAAATTATGAAGGTAAAATATCATAAAAAAAATAAAAAAATACGTTGTTTAATTAAACTTTTGCGATGCCTCTTTTGATTTTGATTATTATATTTTGATTTAATTATTATAACAAATTTTAGTGTAGATGAGCCATGTAGCTCCTTTTTTATAATGACAAAGAAAAAGATAAAATAGGACAGATTTCACAACTCACAATATCTCATTAAAAAAGATAAAAACATGCATTGATTCGACCCGTGAAGCCTTCATGTCGTTTTTACTGTCAACATTTTCATGCGAGTCCAAATATTACACCAAAGAATCAAAAACCAAATTAATTAATTACACTAGATTAAATAGCCGAACAAATAAAATATTAACAAATTCCAGGAACCTATGTATGTACCCAGTACCCAAAAATTCCTCTGAAATGCACTTAATTTTGAATTTATAATTTTACTTATTCTTCCTTAATCCATCTCGTTGTTAAAAAGTTGTCAGACAATGGATGTCTCCATTTATGCTTTTACCGAAGAGAATTTGATCATCACCATTTGGGCTCTCTATTTATACTCACCTCACCAATCCCTCCAAAGGTATCACCACCATCTAAGCCAAATTAACCATCAACCATGGACACCAAGCTCCAAATCCTAGCCATAACTCTTGCATGCATTGTGATTCTAATCCCGGATGCGGAGGCTCGGGCAGCCAAAGACTGCAAGGCACACATAACGGATTTCCTTTCATGCATGCCGGTCATTAGGAACGGTGGCCCCACGGCTCCGAAACCAACCAATGAGTGCTGCACAGCCTTAGAGAATGCTGACCTGCCATGTCTCTGCAGCAGCTACAAGAACTCGCCCAACTTGAAGAAGTGGGGCATCAACCCGGAACTCGCAATGGCACTACCCGGGAAGTGCAAACTCACTGTCCCGAAAGAATGCCACTGAGAATGCATCGTGTGTACCATAGTGTACCTTGGTTGCCTTTTCTTTTCTTGTAGTTTGTTCTGGTAATTCTAATTACTTTGTTATTACATGTTTGGTGCCTTTGTCAAGGCTGTTTGATGTAGCCTTTAAATTTCAATTATGATGACACAAGTTGTATCTAAATTACAAGTTTTGTTATGAAAACATAAAAACAAAAAACAGAGAAAACAACAATCAAGAAACCAGCTGTTATCCGGGTGCGCTTATCAACCTAAGTTCCTCAGTGTTCAGGCCATGCAATCAATGCTCAAACCAGCTGCTCAGTTCCTCCAGGATTTCTCTAACAATCAGCTGCACAGTTTTTTGCTTGTCTGAAAATATACGACGACAACGCTCTCCATATAACAGTACAAACTGTTACCTGTGTTCGCCTTAATTTCTTGTGCTGCGGTTCCAAAATTGCTGATTGGTAATTCCTCTCTGCAAAGTACCAGCATGTACCAGTGTTGCCTGATTCATAATTTCCTGTAATTACAAAACTAGTGAGGTACTCATGATGTGCCATTTAATTTTCTTCTATGCTACAATTACTCTTTATATTTCTCAACTGAAACTCTGCATCCTGCCTAGGCTCTGCTAGCTTGTTCTGTATATATTATTTGAGAGTGAGATGAACTTCAGTGTTGTGGGTTTTCAGATTATATAAACATCATAATACAGTTTATTTTTTCCCTTGTGGAAATTCGGACCAAGAGTACTCTTACAAAATTATTTCTTATAAAGTTCGTATTATATGTCATAAGTATAGCTTGATTTGTTGTTTTATAAAAAATAAAATTGTGGTGAAAAACTTTTTGGAAAATATTTTTAAATAAAAGTTAGAAGTCAAGCCACCTAATTATTTAATATCTGTAATGAATTTTCCATCAGAATTTCGAACCTACGATCTCTCATACAAGGGCATTATAAGGTTGGTTCTCACTTTTTGAGAAATTTGAATGTCAAGGTTTTGTACTACATGAACCTACTAATTGTCTTAGAATTTTTTTTTTTTTTTTGACAAAAGTGGGATCTATATGACTATATCCCATTATCCCACCGATTTCATATAACGAAATCAGAATTATATTGTCTAAGAAATTATAAAAAATCATTTATTCGTTTAAAAAAATTCTAGGAGTTAATTGATTCCATTCTGTCCACTTTTGTCCGTTTCAGGCAAGAAGAGGTTATGTTTTTTATCTGACATTCCTACTGATATAGAACCTACAAATTTGTTTGTCTTTTATTTTGTTTTGTTTAAGCCCGTGATCTCCTCAACCAGCCTCCTAACATGAAATAATATCATGTTGCACAAGGAGCCATCTTGCATAAAATTCAAAACTATTCACTATTCATGGGAATAAACAAATAAAAAAAAACAGTCAAGCCAAGTTCTAATTTGATTTTACTAACACTGGTAAACTGATACACGGTTTTCCTTTACTGGTATTACACTGGTACGGGTAAACTCAAAACTGGATCTGTCACTGGTAAATAGTTTTTCTTTTCCTGTTTGTACTTTCTTTCTATTTTTCTTCATTTTGCAAGCTCAAATTTATTGAGCTACTTGTATCTTTATTTAAAAAACTGGAATATACATCTCATGTAACCCTGTTCGTTTAATCAAATGAGGACACGACCCTTATTTTTCCTCAAAAAGAAAGTTCTAATTTGATTTATATATGTAGAATCTTTTTTTGATCTTGTCCCGTTATATATAATTATTGTTATTATCAAATCAAATTGGTCCATAATAAATTCAAATAAATTTATAAACTGCATGCATAATAACATCATTAAATTAATGAATAGTAGAAACTCGCATGTTATTATTTGATTCTGTCAAAACCGAATTAAGGCCCCTTAGCTGTTCCAGCGGAAATTTTCGTTCAGTGCGAGATTTGTCAGCATATCGTTTCATGCGCTCTTGTGCTTTCATGAGGTTATCTCTTAGCTCCCCGCCATTTTCAAATGTACATAAGCTGAAAAAAAAATAAACCAAAAAACTACGAAATCCGGGCAATTCTGAATTTACCACGGCCGCAGAACACCGGTGCAGCTCCATTTCTCTAGGACCGCAGAATGCCAGTGCGGCCCCATCTAGGGGACCCAGGACCGCAGAATGCCTCTGCGGCCCCAATTTATATTTTTTTTTATCATAAATGTTTATTTGTTTGGTTAGGGTTTTGTTTTTAAAGTTGTTTATTTATTTTTTGTTTTGAATGTCGTTTAATCTGAAATTTTTGTTCTTCTGTCTGATAAAATATAAAGAAGCATTAATAATAAATATAAATGAGCCATAATAATATAAAAATAAATATAAAGAAGTCTACATAACAATATAATGCTAATGTCTCATGAGTATATTAAAAATACGTCTAATAAACCGAAAATAAACAATGTTATTACGAATACAATTAAAACTAGATACACATCCAATTCATTGATAGGCTCTCAACCTGCAAATTTTTAAATAGTGACTGTAAGATCTGATTGTTTCAATATTTTATTAAAAGTTGAAATTAATTAGTAAAAAATATTAACTACCTCGTGCATCTCAAGCAGCTCTGTTCTATGCCGGTATTACACCAATCAAATTAATCTCAAAAAATTTAAATCAACTAAATTAAATAAAGTTAATTAAATGAATTAGTTATCTTTGTACCGGCTGACAAGAAACAAGCATCAACGATGATGACTGGTCTGCTGTGTTGAAAAGCAGCTATGCACGGTCCAAATGCCCATGCCGCCCTATGAAAATACTTTTATGGTCCATGTTTACCAGTGGAAAATGAGGTCACCTCAAACAATGTTTCCGTCAATAAATTAAAAAAAAATCTGTTCAATTATTGATTTTGTTATAATGACGTAAAAAAAGAAGGAACAATATAGTACCTGGGTTATTTCTCTTGATTGCCTTCAACAACGGAACTATAAGAGCGTATGATCCCTCTCAACTACCAAATTAGCGGGCAATTGCCAACTCACGGCCACACCACAGTTTGTTGTACGCCAGTATCTGACCGTTATATCTTTCAACAACAGCGATCCTGACAGCTTGGATACTCAAATCAACATCGTTTCTCATGTGAGCCGATATGCAATCGGCAACCATACTAGCCGATCACTGTGCATGATCTATTCTTGTCGCATCTGTGTGACAAGAATGTTGTGTTGGGCACTTGGAGACACGCTATTGTGTACCGTGTGGCCTTTACGAGTATGTATCAGCCATATCTACTGTCCTTGCACTTGAATATAATTCTAATCGTGTCACTGTGCGTATTCCTTATCTCTTTGTTGTAAAGTATGTGAAACCTAGCAATTGCGCTCTTCATTTGCTCTTTTGAGTCATACGTTTGTCCCTAAGACAATTCATTCTCATACTCTGCTGCGCTTCCAAACAAATCTGAATTTGCTTCCTGAAACCCTAATGTGTCATTGAAAGCCAAAATTGGGTGCTCAAACCCGCGATCCATTATCCGAAACCCGCAATCGACCCTAAAAAATCTCTGTCAAAGCACATGCCTGGTATCTTCCTTGTCACTTTGATTGCTCATACCCTCAGGATCAACATCACCATAATTTTCCCCTGCCTCTTGTAATTCCGGATCCATTGTTTCATCGGTTTCATCTGGATCACAAGATTAACCCCAATGAGAGGTCCGACTAGATGAAGGCTGGTCAATCCGAGGTGGGGCCCAACGGGAGGGCCGACTACTGGACGGTCGATCCCTCTGAACTAGGGCCGATTACTAGACTCTGGTCAATTTGGACAGGGGATGGACTAGAGCCAAATGAGTTATCCCGACTATGACCCTGGATTAACCTCATAACTGGGTTGGTACGCCGGACTCTGGTAAAAAATATACATAAGGCCTCAGCCCAAGTTATCCTTAAACTAGTACCTGGTACCAGACCAGTACTAGTACCAACCTTGACAGGATGGCTGACAATTTGCAGAAAAATCCCAAGTATGGAGATGTTCAAAAAGAGGTAATTGATAGATTGAAGACTGTATTAGATTTCACATTACCTACATTTCATAGTGACTATTATGATATGCTAGCTTTCTGGGAAATGATTGGGTGAGAGGGTGCTTCATGAATGAAGCAGATGACATGTTAAAGGGCTATGTAGACCATATTTTGTATCATTACCGTGGAGGCTTACCACTTATTCCAAACCTTGATGGGTCTGTTTTGCACTACCCTTCACCTAATCCTCATTTTATGCCAAACCCATATGGTATGGATAATGCTCCATCTCACATCTTGCATCACGTAGCCTCTCAAACTCCACCTCCTGTGAATGCTTTACCTGTTGCCTATCCAAGAAACATGAATAATCCTCCCCATACCAATGTGAGCGTTGTTGATCATACTACCCCTTGCACTCCAAGCTCTAACCTGCATCCACCTTCTTCTGACTTCTACCACCCATGGACATGAAGAATTGTAATTGTAGGTTTATTTTGTAATGAAGTTAGTTTATCTAGGTGTCGAACTAGATTTTTGTTGACTAACAAGCAATATAAAATATTTTGAGTTGTGCTATTTAAGTAACAAATAATAGAAAATATTTTGTTGCTATGTAAGGGTTTTTAGATGACAAAGTGATATGGAACTACTACTTGGTTTAAATCAGATTTTGTTCTTGTTTTTTATTTTTCAATTCATTATTTTTTATGCTAGTTGTGAAATTGCATTACGTTCTTCTTGGTGGTTGCTAATTTTTAGATGACAAAGTGATATGGAACATACAATGCCATTTAAGTTTGATGTTTAGAAGGGCCTTGTAAATTATTCCTTCCAAAGGGCTTCTATGTAAATTGTAAGTTTGGGTGGGGGTTTAAAAGGGTCTTGTAAATTTTTCTGGTACAGAGGGTACAATGGAGGTAGGTGTATCAGTTTTTCTGGTACACATAGTCTTAAATGAGTACAAAATAGTTTTTTTTTTCTTAAATGTGTACAATAATTATAATCATGACAATGATACTATTAATTAGTGGGCGGTGCTGGTGGTATTGGCCTCTCTTTTCTGACACAAAAACAAGCTTAGTCCTGCTTTGAGGATGATAATATGATGTTGTGTTCAATTTTATCTTTGCCATGTTCAATTTTTGATGTACCATTATCTTTGTTGTGTTCAATTTTCCAACTTAAGGAAACAAATTAAGTTAGAATGATTGAGCGATTAGCATGTCAGAGAACATGTTCAATTTAATGCTTATTATGGATTATTTTGTTTACTGTTGTTAATACTAATTCAATATTTGATTAGAATATTTTAACTATATTGTTAACTTTTATTTCATAATTTTATCTATTGAATTTACATTCACCATTTTATTGAATATGCATTATTATAATCATGTACTACCCATGATGTTGGTGCACTAACCAAACTTAATAAGGATATAAGAGTCATTTTCAACTATTAATGTATTTTAATGAGTGTTCACTTTTACTATTCTAATGGTTGAGTTTAACGAACATGATTGGAATAGAAAAGAAGAGTGATCAATTCTCAAATCCACAATTCTTCTATTCCTTCACTATTCTATCCTTTGCCGAACAGGCCCATTGTGTTCGATTGATGGTAGAAAAGTGGAATAGTGGAAGAGCATTGGAAAATAAGTCAATTTCATCTCTTGAAAAAAGCCAATTTCTCTAATTTACCTTTTCTGTGAAATAGAAAATTGGCTCTTAGAGGAATATACGAGAGACCAAAGTGTAAAAAGCAATGATTTGATTATTAAGTTCAAACTCAATTCTACTTTTCTCAATTCCACTATTGTACTCAATTCTTTTCTTGTTCAGCAGGAATATAACATTTTTTTCCACTCTATTTCTTTATTCCATTCTTGTCGAACAAGCTCAGAGAAAGATCCCACTTCAAACCAAAAAAAATATTTTTGTAGTATTTTCATGGTAAAATGTTTCTATTCAGAAGAAAACTCGAAAGATAACCTTTTCTCAGTATTTCAATTAATTGGTCAAATTTTTTTAGACGTTTATATGAAACCTTTTGTTTCGTTTGTGGTCATCTCCAATAATAACTCCCTATCTATTTTAGTAATTTTTTTCGGAAATTTTTTTTTAAAAAAATCTAATGGGGAATTAAGGCATTTCTAGTCTGGCAATACACATAATCACATTAGGTTGGCGCAAATCCATATCGAATTGGATTTAAATTCATTAACTAATTAGATACTCGATAAAAAAGAATGCTTTAACTTATATTTTCTAATGCTCTAACTTGTAATTTCTGATGTTCTAACTTATAATTCTAATTATCAATCATAATTCAAAAAATTTATTTTAATTTTAACACTAAATTTAACCCGAATTACAAATCAAACATTCAGATGGGGGCAAAAAAAATTTCAGAAGAGAGGCAAAGTCGATTGAAACGTTCCGATCTCCACTAAAACTCAAAATCCAGGAAAGACAACTGCCCACCATCAGTTTGGAAGAGTTTGGGAGTGGTGCTAATTAGAGCAATCAAATTCAAAAGCATTTAAACATACTATTATCTACAATTACTAACAATAAATGTTGCATGGATACGGATACAGATATCGTATCGGATATGATACGACAATTTTCAACATGATACGGGTATCGGACGATACGATACGAGTATTGATACAGTAATACGATACATGTATCAATACAGTAATACGATACATATCGAATACGAATACAAAATCATATATGAAGTATCGGAGTAAAATAACGAATATTACTACTACTCGCAAGACTTCGTATCTCAGTACATTCCACCTCTTCATTAGCATCTACTTAAATCTCTTGCGCTCCTTAAAAGACTATGGTAAGCGAGCAACTTTTTCTATTTGTTTGAAAGGGTTCAAATCCCTTTATTTTTTGTGCCTTCATCATGTCTTTATTATTAAAAAACGTTAATAAATCAAAATTTAAAAGTTAGATGTCAAAATAAAATCGTTAGATGTGATCTATGTTATTTTCTCTATATACTCATACAAAAAAAATAGAGGGATGCTTCTATGGATGTAAGGACCTATTTGTAAAATGAGCATATTTTTATTTTCAAAGTTCAAACAGTCGATCCGACCGTTCAACATTATCTCCATATTAAAATGTACTTGGAGGTCAAATTTTACATTTTTTTGAATTTTTTTACTATTTATTAAGTATTTTACAAAACTAGTCAAATTCAGACCATTGAATTTTGTACCCATCTTAATAAATAGTAAAACAATTCAAAAAAATGTAAAATTTGACCTCCAAGTACATTTTAATATGGAGATAATGTTGAACGGTCGGATCGACTGTTTGAACTTTGAAAATGAAAATATACTCATTTTACAAATAGGTCCTTACATCCATAGAAGAATTTGCCAAAAAAATATCACACATTTCGATTTTGTTTTTATGTGAATCAATCATTTGAAAAATCAACATCTAGAAATGTCATAATTTTTTACACGTGCATAGATAAAATGATGTAGATCATATCCAACAGTTTTATTTTGACTTTTAAGTTTTAAATTTTGGATTATTAAAGTTTTAAAAAATAAAGACATGATGGTGGCACAAAAAATGAAGACCTTTGAACCCTCCTCTTGTTTGATATATACTGTTCACAAACACTAAGTTACACTGTGAGTAATTTGGAGGTTTTAATTTTTATCTCATACTATTAAAAAAATTTTCTATGGCCTACTATTGGAATTCTAATAAAATTACAGTAGAGAAAGACCAACTTTTCTTTATGAGATAATTTTATTATCTTGTAACTAAAAGCTAAATTTGTGGGGTTTGTAATAAAGTATTATTTTCTCATGGCAACTAAAGAGTAAAAGCGATAACATGCTCATGCCACCATCACAACTTTCTTTCGGTTCATTTATAGCTTTTAGCTTTCTTTACGCAGGTCTCGTTAATTATTTGTTCTTGCATTTTGCTTCTGTTGTACTCGTCTGTAAAGTCTCTTTTTTTTTTTTCTCAATAAAATCTCTAGTAGGCCTTTCGTTCAGAAAATTAAAAAATAAAAATAATTTTCAATTTCAATTGTATTGTTAGTAGAGCTGCTATTGAGCTGAGTTATGAGCGAGCTGCATGCAACTTGAAATTTGAGTTGTTTGTGAGTTTAGCCCGAATTGATTCCGAAGAGTTCAAATTTGTTGCAATCCCAACTCTGATTTCAGAAATCTGAAGTTGGAGCTAGGGATTTCAGCTGATTCCAATTCGATTCCGAATGAGTATGAGCCATGAAGCATTTTATGTAGTTCTAATTGTCAGTGACCACATTTCATAATAAATAAACATTGAAATTTTTATTAATAACATTAAAATAAATTAAATTAAAGAAAATGACACTAGTTTTTGAAAAATTCTAAATATAATATTTCTGCTGAATAATCTAGCAAATGTATGACCAATTTCACTGAATTATTTAGCAAAATTGTATGACTAATTCTGCTGAATAATTCAACGAAATAGCCAATATTACTTAATTATCCAGGAAACCAGCAAATTTCAAACCATAAACTTTGATTTTTTGAATTTTTAATATTAAAATATTATCAAAGTTTACATTGAATTCAATATTTTATTACAGAAGTATTAGAAATGTTCAATATTTTAATATTCTAACAGAATTAAAACTTCAAACCGTAAACGTAACTTTTCTTTTTTTATATATTAAAAAATTATCAAAGTTTACATTGAATATATATTTTAATATAAAAGTAATTATTCCTTTTGTTTTTTTTTCATTATAATATTAGAAATGTCACGGTTAAATTGTATATCTTAATATTGAATTACAATTTCACTGTATTTATTATTCAGCAAAATATGTAATTTTGCTCGATAATCCAGCGAAATTAACTCTTCAATTTCACTGAATTATTCAGCAAAAATATTATATTTAAAAAATTTCAGAAACTAATGTCATTTTCTTTAATTCGGTTTATTTTAATGTTATTAATAAGAATTTCGGAAATTAACACCTTACAAGGCCAATATTACTATTCGTTGCAATTAAAATATAATAAAATTAAATTGATATCATCTCCTTTTTTCTTTTCTTTTTTTAAAAATAGCAGAACTGTAATAAATATGCTTTTTAATTTATTAGTTTCTCTCCAAGTGTTAGCGTTGTTGAACAAACAAATAAATAACTTGAGCTGCAATGATTAATTCATCGTGGCCCTATTATTTTTTAAAATTTGAAATATAATGTTACCGATTTCATTTATTTTCCTTGGAAAATTATTTTACAATAACTAAAAACTCAACTCATCCTTTTTCAAGATCTTTTTGTTATCTATGGAAATTCAAGAAATGAGAGTCAACTGATCTCTATTTATTTTCAAAAAATTTATACTTATACACGAGATTATATATAGTTTAGAATAAAATACTATGGATATGATAAAATTAACTGTATCTGTAGAATGAAAATTTTATAATTAATTTCATTCACATTTTAACTAATTCACATCCTCTCCCCAGTACCGTAAAAGGAAATCTTTTAGAATTAATGGATCCGAACAGTTCATTTAACTTTGCACGAATCTCAAAGCCCAAATAATATTGCCCCATGCGCTAGTCTGAATCTCAAAATGGATGAGAATAAATCTCAAACCTTCTCCTAAATTTGTGTTGCAAATTTATTGGAATTTGTATCCTCTGCATTAACTCAACTTTTGAGTTAATGCAGAATGAATCAGGATCGTCCGATCAGTATTTGGTTAACGAAAAAAAATTCTTATTCATACCCATACCCAATAAGCAAAAAAAAAAAAAACTTACCCATACCCGTTTTATTGAATACGATATGGATCGGGTAAACGGCTAAAAAGGTATCATTTACACCCCTAAGTAAATCTCAAACCTTCTCCTAAATTTGTGTTGCAAATTTATTGGAATTTGTATCCTCTGCATTAACTCAACTTTTGAGTTAATTCAGAATGAATCAGGATCGTCCGATCCGTATTGGCACGAATATTAAATATTTCTGTGAGTTTCACCTTATATCGGATTGGCTCGGATCCTGATCAGACGGCCAAGATGCATTAACTCAAAAGTTGAGCTAATGCAGAAGATGCGGACTCAATTTATTGGCGGAGACAATCTTGGTACACTTGAGAGTAGGTCCGATGGGCATCGGACCTACTCTGGTTCGATGGTTTAATCACCGTCGATTTGATTTAAGATTCGTGCGGAACGCTTTAAATTCGTGTGTGTATGTTTCAATTTTCGTGCGCACAAATGTTAAATTAGATCGGACGATTATCATGCTCGTTGAATCTAAAAGTAGGTCCGATGAGCATCAGACCTACTCCGTTCTCATTTTGGTATGTCAGAAGAAAAAGAGAATAGAAAACAAATAAGCAATTTTGAAAGTGTGGCAGGAGCTGCTGGCCCCTACCACGCCACCACTAAAAACTAGGAGAGATGATGGCTTTAATCATATCACACAAAAGAACAAACATGCCTACTCAAAAAAGGAGCGTTGGTAAGGGGACACCAAGTGACCCAAAGCGTGAAAGGAAGCAAAGCCTATCAACTTTTCCGGCCTCGGCGTAAAGACCCTTTCTTACATCTCTCTCCATTTTATTATAGCTTCACACATGAATCATCATGCTGTACTAAAATGTGTTGGCTTTTTATTAATGCCCTTGCAAATTGCAATAATATATTTTCCATTTCTTCTAACAAGTGATTCCTCAAAATGACAAAATGTCACGAAGAAAAAAACAAAAATTTGACTCCGCACTTATCAAAGATATTTTTCAAATATTTTGGTTAATAAATGATTTGAATTGAGAAAATTGATCAATAAGTGACAATCCTTATCTTGGTCAATAAGTGACAATCCTTATCTTGATTCTAAAGAAAATTGATCCTTAATTTTTGTGTAGAAAATCATACTACAAAATATTCTATAGATATGAAACACAATATTTTATTATTTTAAACTAATACTATAAAAATATATATTGTGTCTGTTTTTTTTTTTCACTTTTCGAAAGTTGAATATATATACATATATATATATATATATATATATATATATATATATATATATATATAGCTCAAGTGCAAATTGAAGTGACTTTTTGGGGGAGCACCAGTGCAAAACGATGTTTCATAAATACTTGGGACCTGAGGGTATGTTTTAATGAAATATGTGTGTTTTTTTAAGTAAAGGTTAGAGGTCAAGTTGCTAAACTATTAATAATTCACAAGAATTTTTTTCATCTGATTTTCGAATATGCGACTTCTTACAGAGCATTATCTTAACCACTAAATTAAATGCTGATTCTCAAATAGTGTGTTTTTAATAACCCCTGTTTTTGAAAAAAAAAATACTTGAGAGTAATAATATTAGCTTTTATGCTAATTCATTTAAACTGTCAAACTTATGAAAATAATAGATGAGTTTTTATGCCAAGTGATCTTTACGACAATATTTGTTGAAATACTAATTTAAATTTCAAATTTTAAATGAAAAAAGTGAACCATTCATTTTTTTGTTATAATTAATTTAGTCCATTGATCTTGTACCAAATGAAAAAGCAAGTCTAACATATTAAAGCTGATATCTAAAATTCAAAATTTAAAAAGTTCTTTTATGTAATAAAAAAAAATTAATATGTTCATAAAGAAAATTAACGAAGAAGTTTTGTATGTGTTTCCAAATATGAAACTTAAAAGGGTACAAATGTAAAAGAAATGGAGTGTCATGATTTCCACATATGCATCATAATGGCAGAGCAAGTCATGCATTGATAGAATTTATTTAACCATTCCCTGGTGCCCCCCATCTTCTCTAAGGTTAGAAAAATATACAAATTGTATAGTACAAGTGCAAGTGCAAGAGTTGAAGCCAATGGAGGTAGAGTATACAAAAAATTTCAAAAAAATTCTTTTGCATAGTACCAATTTGAAATTTGATTGATTTTTCTCTTGTATCATGAAATGCAATACAATAACATCACTTGCTCTATGGGTAGAGAGAGGGTAGATACACCAATGAGCCCTTATAAACTGTAATTATTAATACCAGTAAGAATTGGCATCCTGTTCTGTTACAAATTTGATTTTCCATATATATATATATCCTAGGCAGCAAAGAGATGTAGAATTCCAGCATTTGGGAATTGGGACTACTTTGATGGCATACCCATAAGCAAGTGCTTCGACTCGACAGTACATGCTGGTCTGATCCATGGGCAGTACTTGAGAGAATATGCCAGTGGCGATCTTTTACTGGTACCAGCACCGACACCAGTAAAGCCAGGTCGTCGAATTAAGGTGTGCATTACTCTTGTTGCTAGGAGTACAATTTTTTGTGGCTCTAATGTGAGTTTCATGCAAAATTCTCCATAGTTAAGTTATAACAACACAGGCTTTTCCAACCATAACTGTGCATATATCATATCATATAATTATATTCTTTTTTTTTCTTGCTTTGGATTTTGTAGCCAAGAGAAAGAAGAGGTTTTAATGAGAAAAAAAAGCAAAGGAAGGTGTATGATGCTAAGGAAGAAGGGCAATTTAGTCCCAAAAATAAAGTGATCAGAAGCCCAAAAGCTGTGGATGAAGACCTTTACAAGATCCCTCCTGAGTTTCTATCTCAGAAACCCAAATTGGTACCTCTTTTTCGTTTTTTCACCCATTTTTTTTGTTAATTCTGTACATTTTGCATCAAGGATTACTTTCCCTAATTACAAGAAAAATCAAATAAAAGAAAAGAAAAATAAAAGCAAAAGAGAGAACCTCATAAAAGAGTACTGGTAATTTTTAATGATCACCCAGATTCAACAAGTTAGTCCTACCTATACCAACCTTTAGATATGCATCAAGATTCGTGCAAGTCAGTCCTACTGGTAATTTTTAATGATCACCCTAATTGATTAACTGATGATATATTTTACAATTATTTTGCAAGTACATATTTTTGCCAATTATCTGTGATATATTTTACAATCTTAAACCTTTAGATGTGCATCAAGATTCGTGTTTTGGTACAAAAAATTGATATTGGGTTTTATGCAGAAGAGTCTAATTGGGAGCATGTGGACCTGGTGTATGTGCATTAATTGCATTATGTAAAAGCCTTCACCTTCACTGCTTCACCAGAGAAGAATAGCAATCAGTTTCTTTCCAACTTTCCATGCCTGTTGCAGTTTCAAAGAAATGTATTTCTAATTTAATGTGCTTTGGATTGATGTACCTTCCTGATTCCAATATATTACAAAATATAATGAAGTTATATCATATTGTCTTGTTCTTTGTTCATTCCTATTTTTTTTCAGTTAGAAATTTATAACTAACATGATGTAATAATCATGTTCTCGGTTCAAATCTTACCAAAATTTTATTGTAACAAAATCATGTTTTCTCATTAAATTTTTTAAAATTTTTTGAACAAAAGAATTGGATAATAGATCTCAATTTCAAAATTGAAACGAGCTTTCTGTTGGTCTTTTCTTGCTTGCTTTGGTACCAGATCACGGTACGCAATTCCAACCGAGTGATAATTTTTTCGTACTAATTATAGATGCACAGAGGTAGGGGTGAAAACGGAGCGAATACAGAGCGGATAGTGGTAAAATCATATCCATATTCCTTTTTAGTTTTTCGGATATGAATACGGATTGGATATCAGCCGGACACAAATACAGATATGGATCTGAGCGGATATTTATTAAAATAATATTAAAAATACCAAAGTTCATATTATTTATCTAATTTTAATTTTTAATGGTGAATAACAATATTTTTTCATAATATATATTAAAATATATGATATATATATTCTATTCGGATACGGATAATTGAAACATAAAACCATATCAGTATTCATATCCACACGGATATTCAGATATCGGACATCTACATCTGATTTTTCAAATACAGATCGAATACGAATTGGATATTATCCATACTGTTTTCACCCCTACACAGACAGGGGCAAATCCACAATCAATGAATGGGGGTCAATTGATCCCCATTCATTTTCAATTTTTTTTTGTATTTATACATTAATTTAATATTGTTAAACTAAAATATTATGGATAGTGTGAAATTGACCACATTCATAGTAGGAAATTTTTATATGCTCGACCCGCATTCAAGTTTGACCCTCATATCTGAAAGTCTGGCTCTGCCCCTGCACACAAAGGTCTTTAAAATTCATGCATGATAAAATGGACGACGCAGATTCTTCTTTCTACACGGTAGGGTGCTGTACTGAATCTGAATCCTTCCGTAGATCCAACTATATATCTTAATGAGTCTCATAAGATATGAGGTAACGGAATATTTTTGTTTAGATCCAGACCATCCGATCAAAATTCGAATCACAGTTCAGTTTGAGATAAATTAAATGTACGAGTCTCTTTAATATTCATGCAGATTCTAATATTTTTTTTCTGCTAAATAAAAAAAATCGAGTCTGTCAGATAAATTAAATGTACGAATCATTTTCTTTGTTAAAATAGAAAAGGACGAGCCTACGCCCCGATTTTTTTATTAATATCCAAAGTTTAATACAAATTATTAATTATACCCAGAACTCAACTCAATATCGATATATACCCAAGCCGGCCATTTTCTGGCCGGCCAAGTACCCTCCCTAAGCCGGCCAGAAAATGGCCGGCTATGTACCTTTTTTTTTTTTTTTTTTTTTTTGTTTTAGATGATTTCTATTAGAGTCAAATATTTCATTTCTAAGTTTCGTACAAAATAATAAAGTACACACAAATTGCAAATAGAGTCCACACAATTTTTACAACATGCATATAAATCACCTATTACTACCACGTCTAAATCCCCGAAGTAAACCACTTGCGAAAGATGACCTACGAGATGGCCTAGCAGGTGGCTCTGGTTGCTCACTAGATGGCCCGGCCTGGGCTCCAGATGGCGCTGCTTGGCTTGTAGATGGGCCGGCCTGGGCTCCAGATGGCCCTGCTTGGCTTATAGATGCCCTTGTTGTGCGTCTAGTAGTGGACCTCCTCGGTTGGGCAGATGGCTGCCCTTGCACCCCAACCGCCTCTCCTCCTATGTCAACCGCCTCTCCCATTGCTTCGGCATACATAGCAGCTGCATCTAAACGGCTCGTAGCTGTGCTACGCCGTGACCCTCCGGACCCACTTCCCGACGCCATTACTCGCTCATTTTCTGCCGCATTTGCTGCGTTTCTTGCCTCTGCATTTGCATGTGTTACTTAGTAAATTGGTATAAATTGAAAAGAAAAATAATTTTGGATGAATGTTACATACCTCTTCGTTGCCTATCGGAAGTGGAACGGCGAGGCTGATGCCCCTTTCGTCTACCTTCCATTTCATCCATCGTCATTACACGACGGGTGTGTTTTTGCCTCCCCTTCGTAATCCAACCTCTACTCGGAAGGATTCTGTCTTCAACACAAGGAGGCCAGTCTCCCATATTGCCAATTGGATTGAACACATGGTTCCAAGTACTCACAAGATAGGGTGTTTTATACCAGTCTGCAACAAAGTCGTCCTCTTGCCAGTTTCGGTCACGGCAAACGGCTAAGACATGAGCGCACGGAATACCAGTTAATTGGATACCTCTGCAAGTGCATTCCATTTGTCTGTCGGGACCGCGCGTCACAATATACATGAACTCCCTGTGAGTGGGTTCCATGTTGCCCATGTCGCTACGGGTGCAAGGAACGTACTCATTTGGGGATGAAACTTTGCACACAGCTCACCTTTGTACTCAATCCGTTGCCCATAATAACCAATATCTGCCTCTCTAAACTCAGAAACATCATTGAGGTCTGGGAACGGGTGCGTATCAGTCCGGCCACTAAGCGGCCACCCCTCATCAGCATGCCTTTCAGCTGTTTCAGCCCGCCCGTCTTCATCCACACCTTCCATGTGATCTGAATCCCCCCACGTCTCCCTCAAATTCATCCCCGCTCCCCAGATTGTCCTCCGGTATTTCATTAATATCTTCAAAGTCCGGGCAGCTTGCATCGTCTACTGGTGCAGGTATGGGGTAAGGTGATACTAGAGGTAACGGTAAAGGAGTGGCATTTACGGATCTAGGTGGAGTTGAAACTGAGTGTCTTGGTCTGCCTCGATTGTGTCTAGGTGGGGATGCAACTGAGTGTCTTCGTTGAGGTGCTGGTGGAGTGACGTAGTTGTAGGGTTCTGGGTCAGGTTCGGTGAGTGGTAAGGTGGAGTCACGTCTGTAAGTTTCTGGTTGTGGGGTATAATGTGGTGCCGCTGATCCAGAGCCCGAACTTCCAACCCCAGGCTCTACCGGAACTCTTCTAACAAATATTTCTATTAGAAAATTACCTTGGGACCTCAAATAACCGAACATGCCTCTCCACGTACTCTCGTCCACCAGTTTCGCAACAATCCATTTTCCGTTGGAGGGATGGCAATATCGGGTTGCCAATTCTAGGTCGCACCTTTCTGGGTTGTAACCGGTGTGTGTGTAAACTATGGATTTGAGGTCCAAAAGTGAGATGTCATCTGGAATCATCAATGAATGAGCTGCATCTTTGTTGTAGTACGCCCCTTGTGCACTATTAAGCATCTTCCCACCATAGTGTAATGAAATAAAGGCCATGGTAAACAAACTACATTTTAGAAAATGGTAAACAATTGTCAGATTACTAAATGGTAAATAATTGTCAAGTAACTAAATAATAAACAATTGACTGGTAAACAATTAAGTAAATAGTAAAAAATTAAGTAAATAGTAAAAAATTAAGTAAATGGTAAGCAATTAAGTAAATGGTAAGCAATTAAGTAAATGGTAAGCAATTAAGTAAATGGTAAGCAATTAAGTAAATGGTAAGCAATTAAGTAAATGGTAAGCAATTAAGTAAATGGTAAGCAATTAAGTAAATGGTAAGCAATTAACTAAATGCTAAACAATTAACTAAATGCTAAACAATTAAGTAAATAGTAAGCAATTAAGTAAATAGTAAGCAATTAACTAAATAGTAAGCAATTAACTAAATGGTAAACAACTAAGTAAATGGTAAACAACTAAGTAAATGGTAAGCAATTAAGTAAATAGTAAACAATTAAGTAAATAGTAAACAATTAAGTAAATAGTAAACAATTAAGTAAATAGTAAACAATTAACTAAATGGTAAACAATTAAGTAAATGGTAAACAATTAACTAAATAGTAAACAATTAACTAAATAGTAAGCAATTAAGTAAATGGTAAGCAATTAAGTAAATGGTAAGCAATTAAGTAAATGGTAAGCAATTAAGTAAATGGTAAGCAATTAAGTAAATGGTAAGCAATTAAGTAAATGGTAAGCAATTAAGTAAATGGTAAGCAATTAAGTAAATGGTAAGCAATTAACTAAATAGTAAACAATTAAGTAAATGGTAAACAATTAAGTAAATAGTAAACAATTAAGTAAATAGTAAACAATTAAGTAAATGGTAAACAATTAACTAAATAGTAAACAATTAACTAAATAGTAAACAATTAACTAAATAGTAAACAATTAACTAATTAATTAATCTATAAAATAAAAAATAATAATAAATTAAAAATTAAAAAAAATTAAAAAAAAATTAAAAATTAAAAAAAAAAAAAAAAGAATTACCTCAACAGTAGAGGAGCTGCCGCGGATTTGAGTGAAGATTGCAGCTGCCTCGGTGCTCTTTTATAGAGTTTTTGGGGAAAAAAAAAAAAAAAAAAAAAAGGTACATAGCCGGCCATTTTCTTGCCGGCTTAGGGAGGGTACTTGGCCGGCCAGAAAATGGCCGGCTTGGGTATATATCGATATTGAGTTGAGTTCTGGGTATAATTAATAATTTGTATTAAACTTTGGATATTAATAAAAATGTCGGGCCTACGCCCAACGTGCATTTCGTCAAAAGAAGACAAATATAAAAAGGACGATTCTAGAAAGAATGAAAGACCCACACATCAGTCAACAGTCAATAGTCAACACCTGAGACCACCCTTGTCTAGACTGAACAAGTATACCCTCCATTACTGTAAAATATTCCCTTCACTTTACGGTTTGAGATTAACTCTCAGACGCTTTGAGATCGTGCTAGCACAGGGGCCAGTATTATTGGGATTGGAGATTCGTGCCAAGTTAAAAAGAACGGTCCAGATCCAATAATTGAAAAAGATTTTCTATTACGGTACCGGGGAGGATGTGAATTCGTCTAGACTCTAGAGAGAGAAAACAAGGGAATTACAGAACGCCGTACTTCTCTATCTCTCTCCTTCTACAACATTGTAACGGGTCATAACCTGTGCAAACCAAAACAAGAAGGATATCAATCTCGTTGGTGGCCCGTTATACAGACTTGTACACGACAACGATAACAGCATACAGTATTCGTCGTAGGTGAAAAGAACCATGAGCGTTGAAGCGGGTTTTCTTTCATGGCCGATCAAGCATCAACTCGTCTTCTCTTTATTTTTGATAAATCTCTACCTTTCTACTATTTGTTGCTTCTTCGATCTGAATTCTGAAAAACTCTACCCGTAGCGACCGTTTGGGAACCCAACCCGATTCGACCATGCCTCGATCGAAATACACCCTCGCGCTTCTCACCTTCATTACGATTGGCATGATCATAGGTATAATCTTCGATTTCGGTTTCTTTTCCCATGCCTAATCGTAGAATTCCTATTGTATATATTTTTCTTTTCCTTTTTTTACTTATTTTGTTTTATTTTTTTGTGTTTCAAGTTAAAATGCTCATAATTTACTCGGAAACTTAATGATAGACTGATAGGCTTATATATTGTTAAGATCAGTGTGGATAGGGTTTTACAATGCTTATGTTGATAGTTAAGTCGAAAATCGTTGTATGGAATCAGTGACGGTAATGCTCCGTTAGCCTAAGTTAGCTAATAAGTAATAATTATCTACATTAGGTGCACTTTTTTTTCTTTCTTTTTTTTTTTCATCAACCGTCATAAAACTTTAATTAGTTTCCAGAATTAAAATACTGGGAATAATCTTGATTGAGTTTCATGTTTGAGATATTGAGTTCACTGACAAATTATGCTGTCTTAAATTGCAAAGAACTTCATACCTGATTGCTGTACCTTTTGGTGAGATTCTATAAAGCCCAAGAAGGGTATTGGGCAACACTTACAAGTTGAGTAACATAAGCTATATCACAAATAGATCAACCTTGTTACCCAGTTCGGTATATACTGCTACAAATGTGGAGTAATCTATCTACATTTGAATTAAATGAAGTGAAATTTCACAAATCTTAGGCAAAAATTGAAGTCAAATTCAGGATTTGATGCAGAATTTACAGCATAATTGACATTACTTGCTCAACTGGCAGTTATGAGGGTTTAATATGTATTAAACCTTCAAGTAAAATAAGTTGTATCCTGAAATAGATCGGTCTAGTGGCAAAGGCACATGTCCTATGATGTGAGAGGCCATGGGTTCGAAACCCGGATGGGGGAAATCCTTAACAGGGGTTTGAACAGGGTGTTGGGTGGCTTGACCCCCAACCCTCTCATTCAAAAAAGAAATAGAGCAACATTTAGATTTTGGCCAGTTCAGTGCTGGTATCTACTGTACCAATGTGAAGTAACCTAGCCACAATTGAGTCTTAACAAGCTAGATTGTGCAAAGCTTAGGCAAAACTGAAGTCAATTCAGGCTTGCATGAGTATTGAAAGCACATAAATGAGGATTACTTGCATAATTGATGGTCCTTGAGGGATGTTTAGCTAACTGATGCTTAGTCATAAATTAGGGGAAAGCAACGCCTTGGAAACTCTAAGTATAGCAATGCTTTACATGATCTGTTTTACAATAACTCTGTTTGTTACTTGTAGGATCTTTAGTTCAGCTAGCACTTATTCACCGATTGGAGAAGACATCTGGTATGTTGATTTCTGTATATGGCTACCACCATAATGTTTCTTTGCTGTAGTTGTTCTCCTGTATAAAACAACAAATGTCATGTTTACCTTTGTGAATGAGAAATATTACTCACACCCTTAATATTAAAAGTGTATTGTAAAGCCTACAGTATTTGAATAATCCTTTGCACCCCATGTTGCTTCTGAAAATTCAGTGTCTAAATGAAAGAGGTGCTTTTTTTTTTTCTTGAAGAAACAGCTTTTGTGATACTCAACATGCCTTAGAGGCATGCGAGATGTTTTATATTTTCTGATATTGCAATGCTGTACATGATGTTTTACATGAGCTGCACCAGAAATAATTTCATTTTTTCCCTTTTCTGTATAGTTCATTTGACATATGATTATTTCTGATCTTTAGGTTTACCGCATTGGGAGAATGATAAAGATGCAATTGCACTTCGACTTGGATTTGTGCGTTTATATAATCTTTGGTTAAGCAATTAGTAAATTTAAACCAGTAGCTATCCCAAGATATTCTCATTTTGTGTTCTTATTTCAAGTTATCAAGGAACAAATTAATGATGACATGTAAATAATGGTCACGCCTTATTCTAGCTATACAGTGAGATTCTGTCCTAGAAATTATTTCAATTTTGATCAAATTTCTAAAGTGGTGCAATTCATGGTGTATTCCCAAGTAAAATTGGGAATGGTTGTGAATTTATGTCTGACTCAGAATTAGATTTAGAATCTTTTGAGTCTTGGTTACCTAAACGTATTACTCTATGTTTTCTTTAATATTTTATAGGTCAAGCCAGAAGTACTTAGTTGGTCTCCACGAGTAATCCTTTTGCATAATTTCCTGAGCTTAGAGGTACTTTAATTTTGTTCATCCAAATTTTACTTTTAGACTTGTAGTAACAAGATATTTTTTAAATTAAGTGCCCTTAAATAAGAGAGCCTTTAAACATCTAACTTTTTTTTTGTTAGGAGTGTGATTATCTAAGAGCAATAGCAAAACCCCGCCTCCAGACCTCCACTGTAGTAGACATCAAAACTGGAAAGGTTTAGATTTTGTTTCTTTGCAAATCAGCCTCGATATCTTACTATGATGCAGGAAACACACAACTCTTTCTGTATGTAATTTACCAAACTCTCTCCTTCAGTATGAAGGTTAAAAGAAAAAAGTGACCAAATTGTCCCTGCTGCATAAAACTTAACTTGTGAATCCACATGGCTTTATTTTATTTCAACTGCTAGATTTGGAAAAAGAACTTGAATACGTTGTCAATGTTTCGCTTAGTATACTTTTGCGCACGAAGCTAACATTTGGCTATTCTTTGGTATAAAATATCAGGTTGTAGTGGCAAGTAAAAGAGTCTGCTGTTATTTAATTTATAACAAGCTTTGCGATGTCAGAAAACAATGTTGTGGCATTGCGTTGCAAGCCAGCTTGGAGTTCCCTAGCATTTGAAGCTATTTTTCTTCCTTTTTCCTTTTGCTTTTGGGAAATATACTGAATCAATAAGGTTCGGTACAGTTAATATGTCATGCATTAATACTTGATTGTAGCAAGGCTCTAAGTATATTTTTGTTTACCTCTCTATCTCTCTCAGGGTATCAAGAGTGATGTGAGGACAAGCTCTGGTATGTTTCTTAGTTTAGATGAGAAGAAATTTCCAACAGTACAGGTAGTTGGTAGCTCCCTGTAAAATCTTATCTTACGTACCTCAGATATCAGTTGTACCCCTGAAATGAGAAAAATGAATTAAGCACTGAAGTGTCGCCCCTACAAAAAAGGAACAATATAAATAGCAAATTGAGTGCTCCTTCCATCCAAATTTATGTGGGAGAAACTGCAAGGACGAAGGTTCTATTTTAGGAATTTTCATGTTTTGTAATGATGAACACAGTATCTCCAAATGGTCATTAGATAAGGGTAATTGAAAGGTGCCTCATTTAATTTGATATGTCCCCTTTTCTTGGTCATTTATTTTGAACCTCACAATCTCACATTGCTTGACATCTTTTCTCTTTCCCTTTCCAGGCAATTGAAAAACGCATTGCAGTCTTTTCTCAAATACCGCCAGAAAATGGCGAGCTTATTCAAGTACTGAGGTAATAGTCCTATTGCATATCACCATTTTTTCAAGTTATCTTAAAATTTGATCACTAAATTTCTATCTAATTCTTGAAAGGTTGCAGATATGAACCCGACCAATACTATAGGCCTCATCATGATTACTTCTCAGATGAGGTAATTTCAATCATACTCTACAATAATAAGAATCATACATTTTGATATTCAGGCCCACCCCCAAACCTGCATTTGCTTTACAGTTGCTTTTAATTTGCATTTTCATTTTATAGATATGGGGCTTTCGAGAGGTTTATGCTTGCATTGATTTCCTTTTTCTCTTTCCTTTTGGTTAACATGAAGTTCATGATGTTCTTTTGGGTTCATTGGAATTGGTATATGCAAAGAAGTCCACTTATTATAATGTTTTTGCAGTTTAACTTGAAGAGAGGAGGACAGCGTGTAGCAACAATGCTCATGTATTTAAGTGATGATGTTGAAGGGGGTGAAACTCACTTTCCTTTGGTAAGTGCAAGTCTTTTTCTTTCAATTTTCTGTACCCCTACCACCACTAATACTGTATCACTGAGAAACCCCCATATCTCATTCTTCTTTTCTTTTCTTTTCCTTTTTTTTCAACTTTATTTTTATTGCTAAAGTGACCAAAAGTCATAATTTTAGTACTTGGTCTAAACCACAGTTTCAGAACCCCCAAATTGTAACCTTGATAACAAGTAGGGTTTGAGTTGAAGCATTGTGGATCAGATCTCCTATAAATGACTTTAATAGTTCCTTGGTGAAGTCTGGCGATTAATTTTGTCTGAGAATACGTGTCATATTCTTCTGTTGCACACAATTTGATGATTTATGCATAGGTTGCCTTTGTTGGAATTTGGCGAGCGCCTACACCAGAATGTTTGATTGAAGTTGAATTCATGTGAAAAATTTTACTCCAAATTGTCTGTTGACAAAGGACATTTGTCCCCATCCAGTGAACTGTTATGCTAAAAATTTCAGCTTACATAGTTTGTTTTACTTGTGGTAGGCTGGAGAAGCTGAATGTAGCTGTGGAGGAAAGATGGTGAAAGGTTTGTGTGTTAAGCCAAACAAAGGTGATGCGGTGCTTTTTTGGAGCATGGTACAGGGAATTTCATCTTTGTCTGTGATCTTCGAATAATACAGTAGAAATTCATTGGAGAAACAATATGACTTTTCTTCCCTATTATAAGAAAAAAATTTAGGGCGCACACATGATAAAATCTCAAAAGTGTTAGGTACAACCCTCAGAAAATCTCATTGTTGTATGCCCCTACCCAATCACTTCCCAGTTTCTCCAGGCAAAAGAATAAAGAGAAGAAAAAAGTACCAAGCATCTGTCAAGATTTAAAAAAAAAAAAAAAACAGAAGAAGAAGAAAATACCATGACTCCGTTCTAGGTAACTTGTATACAGGAAAGATAAGAACTAGTTGACATATTTGAAGAAATTGTGGATGAAAGGTTGTGACTGAATATGGTGCTTATTTTCTTCTTCGTGGCACATTTTAACTGTTGAATTATTCCACATTTTGCTACCGGATTATGATATTTGAGATCAACTGATGCATTATTTTACCCTGTATTTCTAGGATTTAAATGGTGAATCAGATATAAAAAGTGTTCATGGAGGATGCCCAGTTTTGAAAGGAGAAAAGTGGTCAGCGACAAAATGGATGAGGCAAAAGACTGCCCTTTGATTTCAAATTGGGGTTCTGCCCGTATAAAGTAAATAAAAAAAAAGTTACTTAATTTTTCATAGTTTTGAACATTATAGACTGGAGGTACTGCCATGACTCAAGATAGCATATCACATAGGTATGTACATAGACCTCACTGATACTAAACAATAATGAGCAAGTTAATTTTCTGAGAAACAGCAGCACAAATTTATTTATAATGAATGTTATTATACATGGCAGAGGTTTTTTTGGATAATTTTTCATATACCCTTCAAAACTCTTACCGTTTCTTATTTACCCCTCAAGTCTTTAATTTCTCTTATTTACCTCTCAACTTGTTAAACTGTTTCTTATTTACCCTTCCTCTAATTAACCTTTCACTTAAATTATAAAGACTCCATAATTTATCAATGCTTTGAAATAAAAGACAAAATTGCCCTTCGTTCTTTCTCTTGAAGCACAAAATGAATACCAGCCAAAATACAACATTAATTTCTTCCATGTTTTTCAATGAAGGTATGCACCAAATCTATAACTTGGCCCTAGTATCTACAACACTAACACCGTACACGCACAAAGAGAAACAGATGGATTACTCCCTCCAATGCTTAGTTGATTTTTTTGTGGCTTCGCAGAGTTAATTAATCTCAATGTTTAGGAGTCGTGGGGTAGACTCGCCTAAAGTTCTCCATTTTCGAGTATTAAGCATATCAAAGATAAAAGTTTTGTCACAGCCAAAAGCTCTAGAATTTGCACAAGACTTTTAGCTTTATCTCTTCTATAGTTCTTGCGCAACTATTAAAGCTGAGCATATATGGGAGAAATTCGATTGCATAGGGGTCTCGTTGGGACTATGAATATATATATAATTTCAGTTTTAGTTTTTTAAGTTGATAAAACACTTAAAACAGAGCCGACACTTTTAATTTAAATGATAACTTAGCCCATGCCGACACTTTAGGAATTAGCGGCTTGTCATACCATTTGAAAACCATACCAGCTAGCAATGGTGCTGGTCGATAGACCACAATAATTTTTTTCTTTTAATCTTAATTGAATTTACAAGAGAATCTAGTTAGAGATGATTTGACAATGAAGGCACATCACATGCCTAAACTTCCGAGTTCATATCACTCTTCTCATTGCTCTCGATATCTTTTGACAAGTCATAGAGCACAGCAAAGTTGTTCTTTCTTTCCATTGCATTACACGAGAGTCGTGTTGTATCAATCTTCTTTGCTTTTTGGTTGATATCTTTTGCTACAGTTTGTTCTTCGACTGCTTGGTGCTTGCTCTTGTTTCTCAGGATCGGTATATTCATTTTGTGCTTCAAGAGAAAAAACAAATGGTAATTTTGTCTTTTATTTTCAAAGCATAGATAAATAAAGGAGTTTTCATAATTTAAGTGAAAGGTTAACTACAAAAAGAGCAAATAAGAAACAGTTTAACCAATTGAGAACCAAGTAGAGAACTATAATAAGTGAAAGGTCAACTACAACTTATTTTTTATTTAAAAAAATATAGTATCAAGTAGAGAACCAGTCATTAGTCTAGACTTCAATGATAAGAACAATGCTCTCCGTATTCGTATTAAATATATAAGTGACTTGTTTCTCAATCTTTACTAAAAAATAGTAAAGATAAATAATAGTACCAACTAACACCGATTTCTATTAAAAATGAAACCATATTTTACACGTTCGCATCAACACCTTGATTTGTTGCCCTCCTTTCTACAACTTATTATGACTGTAATCATTATAAACCATGCTCAAATGTAAATTATTATCGGGCATAATTGCGTACAAAATTTAGTAAAGAATGAATACAAATTATCCAAAATTATAATTCTAAAGCACCAGTCAAGATTAATTTATTGCGATCCATACAACAAAACTTAGCATGATGGAAATTTATAAAAGAAAAAATAAATTTTAAAATTCTTTTAACCTTTTTAATTCATTGGTTGGCCAGAAAGAGCAAGTCATTCAGTGTACATGTCTACGTGGCAAATTTTTGTTAATTTAGGCTGGAAATAGTACAAACGTGTCATCCATAAAGCCTAAATGAAAATACACTTCCACCAGTGAATCCAAAACCGACACTGTGCCGTTTATAAATTTATTTAAATTGTGTATATCCTAAAGTACTGTAATAAAGTACTTGACTAAAAAAAAAATTCACATTAGTTTTACAGATTTTATAGAAATGAAAGTTCATGTGGCCTCAGTCAAGCTATGATCTCACTCAGTTCCCTGCACAGTACCAAAGCAAATTATCAAAAAGAGGAATCACATTAATTTTACAGAATTCCTAAAAATGAGATCCACATGTTAGCCACGGTCCTGCTATCAGGTTCACTCCCCGTTCAATACACCATACGGACCATACCAAAGCAAAAGTTGGGAAATGCCACTCCCGTGTTGGGGATGTTGAAGTTGAATAGGCAATCCAGTTCTGCTGAGAGTCCGTGACTTCAACTGATCCAAACTACAACTCCATCTCCAGTAAATCAACGGAAATATGAATCAGTGTCAAACGGCTCGTTCCTTCGGTTCATATTTGGCTGTGCAAAGTTACTTGTCATGTTCATCGGAGCAAATGCTGTGTTTATCAAAGAGAAATATGTAAGCCACAACAAAAGAAACAAAAATAGTACATATATCTAATGCACTTCAGACCCGGTACAATACTGCAGCAACCAGTGCATCAGTGTAGCAGTTGCATATCTGATGAGATCTATTATCAACAACTTCACATCAGGTATTGCAGTGCCATAGAGGATCTAAACTAAAAACAATGGTTAAAGAGAATACTGTGTAGAAAGACATAAATTGAAGAATCAGTCTTGTGTTTGGAAATAAGAATAGCCCAGACAAAGATTGGAATTCAAAATTTAAAAAAAAAGATGAAAATTAAGGAGTAGGCACAATAATTGTTGGAATTATCACAAACCTTTCCCCTTCATTCTGTTTTCTCTATCATACTCAAACTTGTCACGAATTTGTTTAACCCTGTCCCATGAATCATCTTGGTTCTGACCTCCAAAGCCTTGTCCTTGTCCCTGAGATATATTTACAAATTCATATTAATTTTCTTGCTTTTCTGTGCCACAAAATAAAGTTTGATAAATCCTGTTAATTAAGGCCCAATCCAAATCAGAATAAATTTAACATATGGATTTGAAAATAAATCTAACAGATTTAACATCAAAATTTCCGCAGTTGCTTAGCAAATCACCAGAAGTAAAAATAATTATAAGAATGAAATCCATTAGAGGTCAGAACAATAAACAAAAAAAGTACAAGGAAGGAAAACTTGAAAATAAAACTGTAACTACCTGAGTTTGATCACCGTATGCTCGTCTCCTCCTTAATCCAATAAAAAAGGACAGAAAAAGAGAAATAAAATTAGTGTTACAACTCTGGTAACAAAAGTATATTTAAAAAATATTAGAAGGGTTTTGAATGAAAGGCCCACGTCTCATTAATATATGCAAAATAACCTTTGCTTGTTATAATTGTGATAATTCACCCACAATTACATTAAAAGAGGATGCTAAAAGATGACAATTTGCTGTAATATAAGATCCTAACATACATTTTGAAGTTTTAACCCTTCTAAACCTTATATTAGGCTCAACAAAATGATCGTCTCCTCTAAGCCTAATCAATTATTTAATGAGGCAAAAGTAAGTTAAATATAAGGTTCTCTGCAAGGGCAATGGGGAGCACAAAATTCACAAGGAAGAATAATGGTACAGCTGTGAGCTTTTGCAAAAACAATAATAATAAAGGTTAGTTCCTTCTAAATGAAGAGAAGTAGGATAACAAAAGGATCAATTTACCGGTAAGGAGAGAAATCCATATCATCCTCGTCCTCAGCAGAATCATAGTTGGTGTGATCTTGTGCAATTTTCTTAGAATAACCCTCATCCCAGTAAAGCCTTTCCCAGTTCTCTCTGAGCTCCCGGTACAGTTCCATGTAACTTTTGCACCATGCATCTTGCTCCTGCCAACAAATCCACAAATCAAATCCTGTGACGAGGATGCTTTCTCATGTACAGAAAAGGCCCATAAAGCAAAACTAACAGTAAAGAAACTGCAAGTGGGCCCCATGGTGAAGAAACAAAAACAAAGAACTCAAAACATGTGACATAGGAAAGGTGTCAACCTAGGTGCCAAAACAATTAAACAGAAAAATTATTTTTCCAACAAATTGTAAGTTAGGGTATGGCTTTACTATTTTAGTACTAGTAGAATACCAGTGCAGGTAGTTCACACTTCACAATGCTATTGTAGTACTAGTAGAATACCAGTACGTCCAAGCCACTAGCTTTGCTAGTTAAGAATACTTCCTTTCAGCATAGCTATCAAAATATGAACAGGAATTGAAAGAAATGCAAAATCTCTCCACTCTAAGATAGTAGAGGTATCATTTTCAACTAACAAGATAACTATTCCAAAACTAAAGCACTAAGGATTAGACAACTACCGAATCTTTAAGCACTAGTCTGGTGCGGCGCATGAACTGTTCCCGCATTTGCTTGCGCTTCTTGATCGGGAGATTGTCTCTTGGTATAACGAACCTCTCTCTGCGTGGGACCCCTTCCCCAATCTCATGCATCTCGCCGTCGACGGACCACCATTCCGACTTTCCGATTGGCGGTGCCGGAGAGAACGTCGACCTTGATTTCCCGCGGCCACCTTCCCGGCGAGGTACCCTACGCGGATACCCCGACTCTCCCCCGCGAAACCATCTCGATTGGGTGAGGAAGGCGGTGCCAGGATGGGACCTGAGCAGGGAGCGAAGCATCACACGACTGAAGACTGAAGAGGCGTTGTGTGACAAACTGTGGATCGCGGCTCTGTCCGGGTCCGTATCTGCTCTCATGCTCCGTCTGATCTAAACCAAACCTCACGGACCTAAATTAGAGATATTGTAGCTTGATCATCTCCGTCAATTTTAAATCAGACGATCCAAATACGGGAAAGCAGCGTCGTAGATCTCCAGTTTGAGTCCGATCGGCCGATGTGCTTTAATTCGTGCACACGAATCATAAATCAGATCGGACGGCTCTGAAGTCTATCAGACCCAAACCTTTCTCTGTTAAGAGTGACGGCAGACGTGAAAGCAATTAGGCGGTGATCTCATGTGGGGAACGTTATCCTCTGCGGAGCTTAAAAGCTCCGCAGACTGCGGTTCTTTTAATCTGGTCCGTTAGTGCTCCATTAGTTTTAACTTTGCACGAATCTAAAAGCACAATAATACTGCCCCCTCCGTTAGCCCGATCACAAAGCTGCTGAGAGTTAATCTGGTCCGTTCATTTGCTCCGCACCTGCGGAGTTTTATAGAACTCCGCAGAGGATATGCTCCCCTCATGTGGAACGTTATCCTCTGCGGAGCTTAAAAGCTCCGCAGACTGCGGTTCTTTTAATATGGTCCGTTATTGCTCCGTTAGTTTTAACTTTGCACGAATCTAAAAGCACAATAATACTGCCCCCTCCGTTAGCCCGATCACAAAGCAGCTGAGAGTTAATCTGGTCCGTTCATTTGCTCCGCACCTGCGGAGTTTTATAGAACTCCGCAGAGGATATGCTCCCCATCTCATGTTGGAGAGGTTTTTACAAGAGAAACCTTGTGGTAAACTTTATTGATACCTTTTGGATAGGAGTCAGAAAATAGTTCATTATTTGTGACTCATTCATAACTCGTTCGTTAATAACTCGCTAATAATTTACTCATTAACTTAGTGAATTGAGTATGAGTAAATTTCAACTCGCTCATTACCAACATATTGTTAGTGTAATAATCTAGAAGTCAATAATACGATAATTTAATTATATAAAGCTTTGTTCATGAATTGAATGATTAATAAAATTATCATTTTGTTCTTTGAGTTTTATCGAATTATGGATCATTTCGGCATTCGAATTCGAAATGAGTAGAACTTCATAATATAGATGATAAATACTCTTAATAGTCACTGACCGAGGTAATTAGCAAAGAACACTAATTAACCAATTAAAGGTTAGTATGTGGATTAAATGATGGTTAAGTTTTACTGACCATAGACAAGGAGTTGTCAATTTAATCACATAGATACATGTTAGAGAACATGGTATTTGACAAACCCTCAATGAAATATTATACGGAATTGTGTTCGTGTCATTAATGATTTCATTCAGTGTTAAATTCTAAAGTATGAGGTATTCATCGTTCCTACATAAGAAATGTATCTGTGACTGTTACCTAACGCTATCCGTAAAAAGTAGCTATAACGGTAGCTCTTCGGTATACATAACTTATGCTGAGGAAGTGATGGTCTACCAAAAGTACTATTGTCCCTCGTATTTATTATACGAGTTATAGCGTCACTGGGCCCCTTGATAGAATAAGATTATCTGCATGTGGTATGATTAACAAGAGTTAATCATATTTGATAATCTGTTCAAGATCAAGAAAAGATTAATTTGCAAGGATGACACAAACTGACCTTGAAATTAATCTGACAGCTATGAGACGAAAGAATTAAACACAAGTAAAATAGTTTACTGGAACGTGATATTGTACTGTACAGCATCATCTGTGTAATTGGATGGTCATGATGCTTTTTGCCAGATGCCTCTCATGATTATAGAAGTTAAAACGGTTTTAATTTCTATTTACCAACATAACACAGATCCTATCGGGTCACACAAATAGGAAAGTAATAAGAGAATTAATTTATTTGATTAATTGTAAATGTTATAATAAATAAATAAATGTCATAGAGATGACAAGCTTAAACACATTAAATTTATAAGCGTGTACGACACGTTGTATAAATTTATCGCAACAAGCACCTCCGTTGCAAGCAGCTTGCAAGCACCTCCTTACAAGCACCTCCGCTGCAAGCAGCTTGCAAGCAGTTTACAAGTACCTCCCTAACCCTATAAATAGAGGGGTAGGGGTAGAGAAATTCATAAGTTCACAAAGTCTGAGTTCGATTCGAATCGGTTCGGTTATCGTTCTCTTTCTCGTTTTCTCTCCCAAATAGTGTTTTCGAAAGAAAAGAAAGAATACGTAATATGATTACGTATATCTTGCTTGTTGTGAATAGTATTCCCGTGAATAGTATTTATGGTGAATAGTGTTCTCACGAAGTTTCGTGAATCTGTTTTTGCAAAAGTTGCGAAAAATAGTTTTTACGATTTTCCTGAATAGTGTTTTGGCGCAAAAGTCGATATAGTATTTCTGGCAAAAGAAATACCAATTCTCGATTGTTCCTGGTGGACAACCGATAGAGGCATCAGACGTATGGTGCTACGAGACGCGATTTCAATCCAATTGGAATTTGGATACAAGGTATAAATGTTAAATAAATATTATTTTAGAAATCAATCGGAGAGTAGATCCTAAGTAGGATTAAAAGATTATGTCAAGGGAAAGACTGAAAAAGGAACTTTCGTTTGGCTTTCTAATGTAACTCTTTTAATCCTAGGGTTAAGTTTAAAGTAAAATTTTTGTTTTACGAACTTTCCGTATACTTAACCTAATCAAAGGGTACAACAAAACCCAACAGTGGTATCAGAGCACAGTATCTCCTGTTGATTGATTTTCTAAAATAATTATACCTTATGCATGGTGGATGCATACATATATTATTAGTTTTAACTCTTAGATTTGCAGCTTAAAACCTGAACCGAATAAAATATGATTTTCTTAGTTCAGTTTTCCGACCGAGAAAGATAAAAGTGACTTTATGCTTTCTTTACTTTTGATTGTGTAAAAGTATATCTAAGAATGTGATGAAGCAATAAAGTATCTGAGTAAGAACTGTTGATCTCCACATGTAAAAGATAAGGTTATGTCAAGGGAAAGACTGAAAAAGGAACTTTCGTTTGGCTTTCCGACGTAACCCCTTCTTTTACGTATCCTGATAACTGGCTCAAAAAGAACTTTGTCACGTTACCAAATATCTTTTATATTTTTTGTTCTCAATACGTTAAGTTCATCTAAGAATGTGATGAAGCAATAAAGTACCTTAGTAAGAGCTGTCGATCTCCCTTGTGAAGAGATGGTTCTGTCTAGGAAAGAAAGTATTTAAGCAGTTCTTGTGACTCTCTATCTTTCCTGGGAGCCCATTTACTTGCCTGATGACTGGCCGAAAAGGGACTTTGTCACATTACCAAATTGCTTAACGTATTCTAAACTAATTAACTGTTTTTATTATTCATATAAATTGTTTATATGGTTTAGAACATGAAAACAGAACAGAATCAACTGCTGCAAAAGAAAGAATTAGAAACTGATAGATATATACGTGAATAGTTCACGTAATCTGAACTGGTAAATTAGATTTACATTTTAAGTAAATAGGATTTACTGCTTTGATATGAAATGCGTAAATTAGATTTAAATGCCTTGTCATAGCCGCATAACTATTCCTATATGATAGGATAGTTGCTATGGTCAGCATAGAACTGACAGCCTACTGGTTAAGCAAATGCGTAAATTAGATTTAAACGTCTTGTCATAGCCGCATAACTATTCCTATATGATAGGATAGTTGCTATGGTCAGCAAAGAACTGACAGCTCACTGGTTTAAGCAAATACGTAAATTAGATTTAACGGCTTGTCATAGCCGCATAACTATTCCTATATGATGGGATAGTTGCTATGGTCAGCATAGAACTGACAGCTTATTGGTTTAAGCATAATCACAAACCCATAATTAAGTAAACTGTCATTCCTACTCTATCCTCCTCGCATCATTGTTCATTGGTTGATGGGTCCACTACTCAGTAGGCATCGCCTTTTACCTTTGGTGGTCGAGAGATATATTGGATATATCGAACCAAATAGAGTGAGGTTACTTACCGATGATTTCCAAAATGGTTTTGGGCTCGGGGCAAAGTATTCGGTTAAACATACGATGTTTAACGAAACCAAGAGTCATATAGAGATATGATTAGCAAAGAGTTGCTTACCTAAGATAGCTATGACCATGATATGTATACACTGCCTTGGTTCTTAGTGAAAATAGGGATCTTGGTCCTATTACAAAACGGGTATAGAACAAATTTGTAGTGGGAGTTTTATTATTATTATAATAAAACATTACATGAACAAAGCTAAAAATCTTTACATTTAACATTATAGACACATGTCTAAAGAAACGTCTTTCTCATTACATTCCTTATTCGATAAGGAAAAGCTAAACGCAGAAGGATCCAATTTTACGGACTGGTTCCATAATCTAACCATCATTCTGAGACTTAAAAAGAAAGAATACGTTCTCGATACACCAATCCCTGAAGTGCCTAAACATGGCTCCACAATAGATTACGTCACTAAGCGCATCAAGCACATAGAAGATAAGCTTGATGTGCAAAGCCTACTTGTAGGGATTATGGGTCTTGATTTGCAGAGGCGATTCATGGATACCAAATACTACGACATGTGTGATTAGCTCAAGAAAATGTTTCAAGAGCAATCACGTGTTGAGAGATATAAAGTGACTAAGTCTCTGTTGGGTCACAAAATAGCAGAGAGCAGTTCTCTCACATGCTTCGTATGACGAGCGATGTGGAGCAACTGGAGAAGCTTAACTGTCCATTGAGCAAAGAGTTGGCAACGGACATTATCCTGAACTCTCTTCCTCATATGCATGGGATGGATAAGAGTTTACAGGAGCTCCAAGGGATGTTGAGGATCGCTGAGGGCGACATGAAGAAAAGTTCTTATGTCCTCATGATCCAAGATGGTGGGAGAAAGATCAAAAAGGCGAAAGGGAAAAAGGCTCACAAGTACAAAGGCAAAGGGAAGTTTGTTCCGGTAACAAACGCTCCCAGATAAAGGTTTCTCCTGACGCCGAATGCTATTATTGTAATGGCAAGGGTCACTGGAAGAGAAGCTGCCCGAAATACCTAGGAGATCTGAAGTTTGGAAATGTCTCAAAAGCTTCAGTCTCAGATATATTGTTGAAATAAACGTTGCAACCTCTCTTAATGATTGGGTATTAGATACCGGATCATGTGCTCATATTTATTCAAATATGCAGTCACTAAGAAATAAGAGGAAGTTACGCAACAAGGAAGTACAACTCCAAGTTAGAAATGGAACAAGTGTTGTAGCCATGACCGTCGGTAGTATAAAGTTGTATTTGCCTAGCGGGCTTATAATGGAACTAGAAAATATCTATTTTGTTCCTAGCATTTTCAGAAATATCATATCAATCTCATGTTTAGAGATGAATGATTTTTCATTTGTTATAAAAGGACAATCGTTGTTTTATTTATAAAACTGTATTATATTATAGATCATCTTATATGATAAATGGTCTTTATATGCTGGAAATGGATAAACCCGTATTTAACATCAATAATAAACGACTCAAAACGTCTCATGAAAGTATGACTTACATGTGGCATTGTCGCCTAGGTCATATAAACGAGAAACGCATCAAGAAGTTGGACTTCTTGGTAAATTTAATTTTGAATCAATTGACACATGCGAATCTTGTTTACGTAAAAAATGACCAAGGCTCCTTTCACCAAGAAAGGTGAAAGGGCAAGTGACTTATTAAGTCTTATACATAGTGATGTATGTGGACCGATTATTGGGTTTTGCTGTACCCTTTGATTAGGTTAAGTATGCGGAAAGTTCGTAAAACAAAAATTTTACTTTTAACTTAACCCTAGGATTAAAAGAGTTACGTCAGAAAGCCAAACGAAAGTTCCTTTTCCAGTCTTTCCCTTGACATAATCTTTTAATCCTACTTAGGATCTACTCCCCGATTGATTTCTAAAATAATATTTATTTCACATTTAAATAAATATAAATAACATTTATACCTTGTATCCAAATTCCAATTGAATTAAAGTCGCGTCTCGTAGCACCAGACATCTGATGCCTCTATCGGTTGTCCACTAGGAAATAACCAGAGAATCGGTATTTCTTTTGCCAGAAATACTATACCGACTTTTGCGCCAAAAACACTATTCACGAAAATCGTAAAAACTGTTTTTCGCAACTTTTGCAAAAACAGATTCACGAAACTTCGCAGAAACACTATTCACCGTAAACACTATTCACGGGAATACTATTCACAACTCACAAGATATACGTAATCATATTACGTATTCTAACACTATTCACCGTAAACACTATTTACGAGAATACTATTCACAACTCGCAAGATATACGTAATTTAATTAAATTACGTATTCTTTCTTTTCTCACGAAAATACTATTTGGGAGAGAAAAATATTATAACCGAATCGAATCGAGTCGAATCAGATTTCTATATTTTTCTCTACCCCTACCCCTCTATTTATAGGATTAGGAAGGTGCTTGTAAGCAGCTTGCAGCAGAGGTGCTTGCAAGGAGGTGCTTGTAAGCAGCTTGCAGCAGAGGTGCTTGTAAGCAGCTTGCAGCAGAGGTGCTTACAAGGAGGTGCTTGTAAGCAGCTTGCATCAGAGGTGCTTGCAAGGAGGTGCTTGTAACGATAAATTTATACAACGTGTCGAACACGATTATAAATTTAATGTGTTTAAGCCTGTCATCTCTATGACATTTATTTATTAATTATAACATTTATAATCAATCAAATAAATTAATTCTCTGATTACTTTTCTATTTGTGTGACCCGATAGGATCTGTGTTATGTTGGTAAATAGAATTAAAACCGTTTTAACTTCTATAATCATGAGAGGCATCTGGCAAAACGCATCATGACCATCCAATTACACAGATGATGCTGTACTGTACAATATCACGATCCAGTAAACTATTTTACTTGTGTTTAATTCTTTCGTCTCATAGCTGTCAGATTAATTTCAAGGTAGGTTGGTGTCATCCTTGCAAATTAATCTTTTTTTGATCTTGAACAGATTATCAAATATGATTAACTCTTGTTAATCATACCGCATGCAGATAATCTTATTCTATCAAGGGGCCCAGTGACACTATAACTCGTATAATAAATACGAGGGACAATAGTACTTTTGGTAGACCATCACTTCCTCAGCATAAGTTATGTATACCGAAGAGCTACCGTTATAGCTACTTTTTACAGATAGCGATAGGTAACAGTCACAGATACATTTCTTATATATGAACGATGAATACCTCATACTTTAGAATTTAACATTGAATGAAAGCATTAATGACACGAAACAATTCCGTATAATGTTTCATTCGGAGTCTGTCAAATACCATGTTCTCTAACATGTATCTATGTGATTAAATTGACAACTCCTTGTCTATGGTCAGTAAAACTTTAACCATCATTTAATCCACATACTAACATTTAATTGGTTAATTAGTGTTCTTTGCTAATTACCTCGATCAGTGACTATTAAGAGTATTTATCATCTATATTATGAAGTTCTACTCATTTCGAATCCGAATGCCGAAATGATCCATAATTCGATAAAACTCAAAGAACAAAATGATAATTTTATTAATCATTCAATTCATGAACAAAGCTTTATATAATTAAATTATCGTATTATTGACTTCTAGATTATTACACTAACAATCTCCCACTTAAGCTAGAGTCAATCATATTGCCCTGCTAATTATACAAGTCTTTATTTTCTCAAAGATCTCATAGATCCCAAGAAAATCTCACAGCCAATTGCCTATGTGTCTCAGACCCATAGCATCATTATGCATCTCATGCTTGGCTTGAGGAAGAGACTTTGTAAGTGGATCAGCTGTGTTGCTGACGGTGTCAATCCTACAAATTTTTACATCACCTTTGTTTATGATATCTTATATCAGGTGATAATGTCTTATTTTTACTCGAGTCGTCACGGTCGGTTTGGAAACTTTCATTGGTGTAACATTTACAACGAGTTCAGAATCACCGCCGTAGATAATGATCATATCCTTAGTCCTTCTCTCAAGTACTTAAGAATATTCTCTGCAGCGTTCCAATGTTCTAAGCCTAGATTAGCCTGATATCTACTCATTACACTCAAAGCGTATGAGATATCAGAGCGAGTGCACAACATGGCGTACATGATAGACCCAATAGCCGAAGCATATGGTACTCTACTCATCATACTTCGCTCATCAGTTGTCATAGGACACTGAGTCTTGCTAAGCTGAACACCATGTGACATTAACAGGAATCCCTTCTTGGAATCCTACATGCTGAACCGATTCAGCACTTTGTCAATGTACGTGCTTTGACTCAATCCTATGAGTCTCTTTGATCTATCTCTATAGATCTTTATGCCTAGTATATAGACAGCCTCGCCCAAATCTTTCATTGAGAACACTTTCTTTAATGAAGACTTGGCTAATTTGAGAAAAGGAATATCGTTCTTAAATAGGAGTATGTCGTCTACATATAAGATTAGAAAAGCGATGGCACTCCCACTAGTCTTCCTGTACACACACAAGATTATTCTTCGCATTTGACGAAGTCAAACTTTTTGACTTCTTCGTCAAAGCGAAGATTTCAACTCCGTGATGCTTGCTTCAATCCATAAATGGATCTAAGAAGCTTGCATACTTTCCCAGCATTCTTTGGATCTTCAAAATCTGAGGGCTGTATCACATACATGTCCTCTTTTAAGTTTCCGTTTAAGAAAACGGTTTTGACATCTATTTGTCATATTTCATAATCATGAAATGCGGCAATTGCTAGGAGTATCCGTATTGACTTAAACATAGCCACGGGCGAAAAAGTTTCATCATAATCAACTCCTTGAATTTGTTTGACACCTTTCGCTACTAGCCATGCTTTGTAAACAGTCAAATTACTATCCATGTATGTTTTCCTTTTGAAAACCCACTTGTTTTCTATGGGTTTTACCCCATCAAGTGGTATGACTAGGTTCCAAACCTGTTTGTCGTTCATGAATTGTATTTCGGATTTCATGGCCTCAAGTCATTTATTGGAGTCGGCCTATCCATTGCTTCCGCATGAGTCAGAGAATCTTCAGTGTCAAACACTGAGACTTCGTGAAGTCCCATGTACCTCTCAGGTGCATGTACTATCCTTTCTGACGTAAGTAGGACTTGTGCTTCCGACTGTTGAACTTCATCCACAACAGTTTGCGGGTTTAGTTCTACTTCAACTTGCACCGAAGTATTTGAGCTCGGGACATGAACCTCTTCCACAACTGTTTGTGGATTTGGTTCTTCCAAACGCTCATCAGCCGAAGCATCAAGTTGTGGGATTATCTTATCAACTTTTGATATGATATCATGTGATGTATTGAACCTCTTCAAGTATTACATTACTCCCACTACTTTTTCTTGTAAGAAACTCTTTCTCCAAAAATACACCATTATGAGCAACAACTATTTTGTTCTCGAATTGGTGATAAAAGTAATATCCTTTCATTTTCTTAGGATATCCTACACAAAAACATTTAACAGATTTGTGTTCAAATTTGTCAGACGTCATACGTTTGACAAATATTTTTGCAACTCCAAATTTTAAGAAAAGATATATTTGGAACCGTTCAAAAACCATAACTCGTACGGAGTCTTTTCTACTGATTTAGATGGAACCCTATTTGTCGTTAGTGCAGCAGTTTCTAGTGCGTGTCCCCAAAACAATTTTGGGAGGGTGGCTTTACTCATCATAGAATGAACCATGTCCTACAAAGTTCGATTCCTTCTCTTGAAAACACCATTCCATTGTGGTGTCCCTGGAGGCGTGAGTTGTGAGACTATCCCACATTCTATCAAGTACGTTTTAAATTCCTGACTCAAATACTCGCTTCTACGATCTGATCATAAGGCTTTGATCTTTTTGTCGAGTTGGTTTTCTACTTCAGTCTTGAATTCCTTGAACTTTTCAAAGGATTCAAACTTATGTCCCATCAAGTAGACATAACCATATCTACTGAAGTCATCAGTAAACGTGATAAAATAATAATTACCATTTCTTGTACAAGTACTCATCGGTCCACATACATCACTATGTATAAGACTTAATAAGTCACTTGCCCTTTCACCTTTCTTGGTGAAAGGAGCCTTGGTCATTTTTTCATGTAAACAAGATTCGCATGTGTCAATTGATTCAAAATCAAATTTACCAAGAAGTCCAACTTCTTGATGCGTTTCTCGTTTATATGACCTAGGCGACAATGCCACATGTAAGTCGTACTTTCATGAGACGTTTTGAGTCATTTATTGTTGGTGTAAAACACGGATTTATCCATTTCCAGCATATAAAGACCATTTATCATATAAGTGATCTATATATAATTCATTTTTATAAATAGAACAACGATTGTTCTTTTATAACAAATGAAAAATCATTCATCTCTAAATATGAGATTGATATGATATTTCTGGAAATGCTAGGAACAATATAGACATTTTCTAGTTCCATTACAAGTCCGCTAGGCAAATACAACTTTATACTACCGATGGTAATGGCTGCAACACTTGCTCCATTTCCATCTCGGAGTTGTACTTTCTTGTTGCGTAACTTCCTCTTATTTCTTAGTGACTGCATATTTGAACAAATATGAGCACATGATCCGGTATCTAATACCCAATCATTAAGAGAGGTTGCAACGTTTATTTCAACAATAGATATATGTGAGACTGAAGCTTTTGAGACATTCCCAAACTTTAGATCTCCTAGGTATTTCGGGCAGCTTCTCTTCCAGTGACCCTTGCCATTACAATAATAGCATTCGGTGTCAGGAGAAACCTTTATCTTGAGAGTGTTTGTTACCGGAACAAACTTCTCTTTGCCTTTGTAATTGTGAGCCCCCTTTAGCCTTTTTGATCTTTCTCCCACCATCTTAGATCATAAAGACATGAGAACTTTTCTTCATGTCACCCTCAGCGATCCTCAACATCCCTTGGAGCTCCTGCAAACTCTTATCCGTCCCATGCATATGGAAGTTCATGATGAACCCCAAATAGCTATGAGGAAGAGAGTTCAGGATAATGTCCGTTGTCAACTCTTTGCTCTACGGACAGTTAAGCTTCCCCAGTTGCTCCACATCGCTTGTATACGAAGCATGTGAGAACTGATAGAGCTGCTCTCTGCCATTTTGTGACCCAACAGAGACTTAGTCACTTTATACCTCTCAACACGTGATTGCTCTTGAAATATTTTCTTGAGCTGATCACACATGTCTTAGGATTTGGTATCCATGAATCGCCTCAGCAAATCATGACCCATAATCCCTACAAGTAGGTTTTGCACATCAAGCTCATCATCTATGTGCTTGATGCGCTTAGTGACGTCGTCTACTGTGGCGCCAGGTTTAGGCACTTCAGGGATTGGTGTATCGAGAACGTATTCTTTCTTTTCATGTCTCAGAACGATGGTTAGATTACGGAACCAGTCCGTAAAATTGGATCCGTCTGCGTTTAGCTTTTCCTTATCGAATAAGCAACGTAATGAGAAAGACATTTATTTAGACATGTGTCTACAATGTTAAATGTAAAGATTTGTAGCTTTGTTCATGTAATATTTTATTATAATAATAATAAAACTCCCACTACAAATTTGTTCTACCCGTTTTGTAGTAGGATCCAAGATCTCTATTTTCACTAAAAACCAAGGCAGTGCATGCATATCATGGTCATAGTTATCTTAGGTAAGCAACTCTTTGCTAATCATATCTCTATATGACTTTTGATTTCATTAAACATCGTATGTTTAACCGAAACTTTGCCCCGAGCCCAAAACTATTTTGGAAATCATCGATAAGTAACCTCACTCTATTTGGTTCGATATATCCAATATATCCCTCGACCATCAAAGGTAAAAGGCGATGCCTACTGAGTAGTGGACCCATCAACTAATGAACAATGATGTGAGGAGGATAGAGTAGGAAGGGCATACTACTTAATTCAGTGGGTTTGTGATTATGCTTAATTCAATAAGCTGTCAGTTCTATGCTGACCATAGCAACTATCCCATCATATAGGAATAGTTATGCGGCTATGACAAGGCGTTAAATCTAATTTACGCATTTGCTTAAACCAGTAAGCTGTCAGTTCTATTGCTGACCATAGCAACTATCCTATCATATAGGAATAGTTATGCGGCTATGACAAGACGTTAAATCTAATTTAGGCATTTCATATCAAAGCAGTAAATCCTATTTACTCAAAACTGTAAATCTAATTTACCAATTTAGATTATGTGAACAATTCACGTATATATCTATCAGTTTCTAATTCTTTCTTTTGCAGCAGTTGATTGTGCTCTGTTTTTTTGTTCTAAACCATATAAACAATTTATATGAATAATAAAAACAGTTAATCAGTTTAGAATACGTTAAGCAATTTGGTAATGTGACAAAGTCTCTTTTCGGCCAGTAATCAGGCAAGTAAAGGGGCTCCCAGGAAAGATAGAGAGTCACAAGGACTGCTTAAGTACTTTCTTTCCTAGACAGAACCATCTCTTCACAAGGGAGATCGACAGCTCTTACTAAGGTACTTTATTGCTTCATCACATTCTTAGATGAACTTAACGTATTGAAAACAAAATGTACAGAAAACGTAAAGAAAGCATAAAGTCACTTTTATCTTTCTCGGTCGGAAAACCGAACCAAGAAAATCACATTATATTCGGTTCAGGTTTTAAGCTGCAAATCTAAGAATTCAAACTGATAAAATATGTATGCATCTACCATGCATAAGGTATAATTATTTTAGAAAATCAATCAGCAGGAGAGACTGTGCTCTGATACCACTGTTGGATTTTGCTGTACCCTTTGATTAGGTTAAGTATGCGGAAAGTTCGTAAAACAAAATTTTTACTTTTAACTTAACCCTAGGATTAAAAGAGTTACGTCGGAAAGCCAAACTAAAGTTTCTTTTTCAGTCTTTCCCTTGACATAATCTTTTAATCCTACTTAGGATCTACTCCCCGATTGATTTCTAAAATAATATTTATTTAATATTTAAATAAATATAAATAACATTTATACCTTGTATCCAAATTCCAATTGAATTATAGCACCAGACGTCTGATGCCTCTATCGGTTGTCCACTAGGAAATAACCAGAGAATCGGTATTTCTTTTGCTAGAAATACTATACCGACTTTTGCGCCAAAACACTATTCACGAAAATCGTAAAAACTATTTTTTGCAACTTTTGTAAAAACAGATTCATGAAACTTCGCAGAAACACTATTCACCGTAACACTATTCACGGGAATACTATTCACAACTCACAAGATATACGTAATCATATTACGTATTCTAACATTATTCACCGTAAATACTATTTACGAGAATACTATTCACAACTCGCAAGATATACGTAATCAAATTACGTATTCTTTCTTTTCTCACAAAAACACTATTTGGGAGAGAAAAATATTATAACCGAATCGAATCGAGTCGAATCAGATTTCTATATTTTTCTCTACCCCTACCCCTCTATTTATAGGGTTAGGGAGGTGCTTGTAAGCAGCTTGCAGCAGAGGTGCTTGCAAGGAGGTGCTTGTAAGCTGCTTGCAGCAGAGGTGTTTGCAAGGAGGTGCTTGTAACGATAAATTTATACAATGTGTCGAACACGATTATAAATTTAATGTGTTTAAGCTTGTCATCTCTATGACATTTATTTATTAATTATAACATTTATAATCAATCAAATAAATTAATTCTCTGATTACTTTCCTATTTGTGTGACCCGATATGATCTGTGTTATGTTGGTAAATAGAATTAAAACTGTTTTAACTTCTATAATCATGAGAGGCATCTGGCAAAACGCATCATGACCATCCAATTACACAAATGATGATGTACTGTACAATATCACGATCCAGTAAACTATTTTACTTGTGTTTAATTCTTTCGTCTCATAGCTGTCAGATTAATTTCAAGGTAGGTTTGTGTCATCCTTGCAAATTAATCGTTTCTTGATCTTGAACAGATTATCAAATATGATTAACTCTTGTTAATCATACCGCATGCAGATAATCTTATTCTATCAAAGGGCCCAGTGACACTATAACTCGTATAATAAATACGAGGGACAATAGTACTTTTGGTAGACCATCACTTCCTCAGCATAAGTTATGTATACCGAAGAGCTACCGTTATAGCTACTTTTTACAGATAGCGTTAGGTAACGGTCACAGATACATTTCTTATGTATGAACGATGAATATCTCATACTTTAGAATTTAACACTGAATGAAAGCATTAATGACACGAACACAATTCCGTATAATGTTTCATTCGGGGTCTGTCAAATACCATGTTCTCTAACATGTATCAATGTGATTAAATTGACAACTCCTTGTCTATGGTCAGTAAAACTTTAACCATCATTTAATCCACATACTAACCTTTAATTGGTTAATTAGTGTTCTTTGCTAATTACCTCGGTCAGTGACTATTAAGAGTATTTATCATCTATATTATGAAGTTCTACTCATTTCGAATCCGAATGCCGAAATGATCCATAATTCGATAATACTCAAAGAACAAAATGATAATTTTATTAATCATTCAATTCATGAACAAAGCTTTATATAATTAAATTATCGTATTATTGACTTCTAGATTATTAAAGTATTCGTGCAAGACACTAGTGTCATTCCAATCCTATCTTGTGCATGAATATTAAAGTAGATCCAATGGTTTAAGATGTGGTGTTATTTAGTTTGAAATGACACTAGTGTTATAGTAGCCGGACTCGTTAGTAAATTAACTATTATTGTAGCTTTTTTTTTATCTTGCTTGTCTAACGGTACATTAAATTATCCCCGTCAATATTAATATGGTTCTTTTTCTTAACATTTCATACATGCTTAGTTGATTTTTTTTTTTAGATTTCAATTACTATGATGTCATATTTTTTAAATTTCGAGCATCACATATTATAGAAGTAGGAACAAACCTGACAAAAAAGAAATTCAGGAAAAGTTATCTGCATTAGCGCTCATAAACTCCGGACCGTCCGATCAGAATCTGAACCAATCCGCTTCACACCTCACCTGCACGGACCACTTTAAGATTCGTGCTAATATATGGCGGTGCGTTGATGCAGAGGATATGAAGTCGGTGCGTCCCAACTCCAGGAGGTCAATTTGGGTCCGATGTCCGTCGGACTCAATTTGGATCTTCTTTAAGATTCGCGCCCGCAACTGTCGCGTATGCTTTAAAATTCGTGGGCGCGAATCTTAAAGCAGATCGGACCCAACTTGCTCTCCAACTCCAGACCCAGCTATAAAAGTAGGAGGAGCAAAAGCCCTAAACCCAAAGCCTCTTTCTCGACCAAGAAAACCCTACCTTCGGTTCCCCGTCTTTTTCGTTTCCTCTTTCGACGTCGAGAGAGAGAGAGAGAGAGAGAGAGAGAGAAAGAGAGAGAGGGAGATGGCTTCAGAGGAGGATGCGAGCCGTCTGTTCAGGGTCCGACGGACGGTGATGCAGATGCTTCGCGACAGAGGATTTCTTGTGCTCGACGATGAGATATCCATGACCAAGAGCCAATTCTTGGAGAAATTCGGAGAGAATATACGACGCGAAGATCTCATGATCAACAAAGCTACGAAGACCGGAGATCAGGTCTTTTGTCCTTAATTTTTTTATTATTTTCTCCTTTTTATGTTGTATTTGGTTTTGGTTTCGTCGCGTCTATTTGATACAATTATCGGTGATTTCTGGATATTTGTCGATTAATCCATTGTTGGTAGTTCATTTACAAATTGATTGTTCAACACCCGTAAATGCTGTCAATGGTATCAGCGATAGTTTAGGATTGTCCAACTCCCCACAAAACCTGAAAAAAGCGAATGAAATCATCTCGGCAGTAGCTCTGTTTGTTTTTTTTTTAATTCCACAACGATCTCAACGATTATTTGAATTATTTTTTAACTGCAACAGATATATGTATTCTTCCCCGAGGAGCCAAAGGTTGGCGTGAAGCAAATTAAGCAATATGTGGAGAAAATGAAAACAGAAAATGTTGATAGAGGAATTTTAGTGGTGAAGACAAATCTGACCCCTTTTGCGAGGTCATCTTTGCAAGAGGTCTCCCAAAAGTTCCACCTTGAAGTCTTCCAGGTACTTACCTTTTAAATTAATTCGTTGTTTCTAATTATTTACTGCTAATTTCGCCATTTTTATCCACGGTCTCCCTGTTTTTATTTTGAAGTAAAAATATACACAGCATATAAGTTGCTTGGAAAAATTATTGTCAACTGTGTTGATCCATGCAAATTAGTTTCTGGTATTAACTTGGTGGAAACCTGGCTTTGAGATATTTAAGGAAGTTCAGAAGCTATATTTACTTAAATCTTATAGTACCTGTTTGGTGCTACCTCCCTAGGCCTCTTTAGACCTTAATCCCTCTTAATCTAGCCGAGCAGAGATTCCTTAGATTGTATTGAAGGTTCTCCTTAGCTTAAATTCGTAAGTCAAGTTGGAACCTCCTTGGCTAATTTGTCTCCTTTAGGGCTCCTTGTCTTCTTTTCACAGACAGTAATGCCCTTCTCCTTAGAGTCTTCTCTATCTTCTATAATTTTCTATTAGTTTCTTCCTCTCACTTCAGCACGTCCTACAACAACCAAGCCTTTAGTCCCAAGCAAGCTGGGTGTAGGCTAGAAACAAAACCCAACCGAAGTCACATAGCCTTTTGTGTTTCATTTTCCATAAAAGGCTGTTTTTTGACTGCTGGCTCGCCGCGCTTAGCACGTCCCTAGATACGGGAAAATAGTAACCTCTTTTCCAGTCCTCGCTCTCCAGCGACTAAATCGCATATCGGATGCCACAGACAGCTTATCCTTGAGATGACCTCTCCATAGACATCCACTTCGATTAGGTATAGATATTCTCCCCCGCCATCCCTCCATTCCCCTCTCCTCCAAAATCTACTGCTACAGACCCAGCCCTTACTCTGCTTCTTGTATATTGTTCGAGTGATATGTTTTTTTAGTGAAGTTAGGTATTAGATCACTTTTTCCTATTTCAATTTTTTGTTAGGATTTGGGTGGTACGTGGGGATTATACTGGCAATCGCCACAAGACCTCAATTTGAAAGGCAAATGACACAAATAAGCACATGTTAACTCGTCAACAATGGTTCTTTAACTGCAAAGAGTTCTATCAAAAAAATGAACAAAATTATACAATGGTTTTCTGGATCCAAATCAATAGAAAATGCAATCAAAACTCATTAAAGGATGTATTCTGTTTGATTTAGCAATTTGAGAATGTTAGACTATAGAATAATGCAATGATGTACCGACTATCTGTCTGATTTCATTATACTGATATGGTAATGTTACCAAAGATGTCTTGTTGAACAATGAATCCTTAGTGATGATTAAATTTTTAATTCTTCACCCTTAAGGAAGGTCGCCGAACAAGCTCATAAATATTTGTGTGATTGTTAGCTGCTTCACACATGAAATTTACAAATTAGAATGGTTGTTTGGATATTCTGGAGATAGCGGGCCAGAATTGTTGATAGGCAACCAAGAAAACACGGAGCTCTCAGATTGCATTGCAAATCGATTAAAATACTGGAACGAAAAAAACAAAAACAGAACTGCTTGTGGCAATTTGTTAGGTTTGATTTATTAGATTTGCATTATTATATCAAGAGATGCAATTTGGTGCGGGTAAAACCAAATCTACCTATCAGTCGAGGAGTATAGACTGGGATGAGTGCGTATCCTGTGAGATATTTTAACTTTTGCGTGACCGATGTGTACTTTGTGATTTGTGATTCACACAGAACGTATTCGGGGATAGCGCAGGGGGACAGTATAATTTGTGCTTTGTGATTCACAAAGAACGTATTTGAACAGTTGAGATTTTCCAAAAAAACACTTGTAAAGTTTGAGATATCTCAGAGGGATGTGAATTCGACTGGGATCTGGCCAAGTTACTTATGGGTCCAGTCAGTTTGACCTAATGAGGTGGATTTTACCAATTTGCAAATTTGGTTCATTTGAAACTTTTGAGAAGGAACTTCTCTTTAAATTTATGGGGTAACTAAAGCTCAGGTTTTTGAATTAACAAAATCACGGAGCAAGTGCGAAAATATGTTTTGTCAGTCTTGGCTCACCTTCAGATTCAGAAATTCTGACTATATGAACCCAGTGTATCAGGTTGTCATAGATTACTTGGTTTTTAAACATTTTTATTTCATTTCAGGAGGGGGAGCTTTTGGTTAATATAAAGGACCATGTTCTTGTTCCAGAGCACCAGTTGTTGTCCACTGAAGAGAAGAAGACCTTGCTCGAGAGATACACTGTTAAAGAAACACAGGTACATGTGTATGAACTCTTTTCTCCTTTCATTGTATATTATGATTGCATGCAGCCCTATAGCATGCTGTCACGGGCATAGGACATGCTAGTATTGGTACTGGTAGCCTTATTACCTTTAGCAATTCAGTGATCAATCTTTAGCATTAAACCCCAATATGTTTGAATTGCATTTGATGTTTATTTTCAAATGATTTTATTTCCAGCTGCCTAGAATTCAAGTTACAGATCCAATAGCGAGATATTATGGACTGAAGCGGGGTCATGTTGTGAAAATCATTAGGCCCAGTGAAACAGCTGGCCGGTATATTACTTACAGATATGTTGTATGAGTTCTCTCTTTCTTCCGAACACTGACATCTAGATAACTAGTAGTTGTAGTGGTGGAGAATTTGTGGTTTTTGTTAGCTCTTTGGAACGAGATATGTATGTGGTGCTTGTTGTTATTTTTAGGATTTCATAACCATATTTCAAATTATGATTGGAGGAAAAAAAAAAGCTCTGTTTGTGCGCACATGAAATATTATATACACTCCAACCAGTGTTTATTTATGATCAAATTTGTGAATTGTGAGTACTGAATGGATAATCATGATCAATTTTGAAACAAGATCTTTGGTTCCTCCGTATAGTATTTATAGTCATTCTTGTGCTCAATTTGTACATGCAAAAACAACCCCACAAAACTTCAGCCTATATGCGGATACATCATAACATCAACAAAATTTTATCAAACACTGATGTTATGATTTCATATTTGCCATCTCTACTTCCTATCTTTACTATCACTAGTGCTATTCTTCAACCTTCTCCTTCAGCTCTTGCTCCCTGGTACACCATTTGTGTGTCACTCTACAGTCTACGAGGTCATGCCTCTTATGTAGAAGAAAACGAAAACCTATTCCAATAGGGGAACAAAATAGCATTTGAATAGTTAGTAGCTCTAAATAAAGCTGTAAGGCATACTTAAAAAAATCTCTCTTTGGGTCCAAAAATAAAGTATAGATCAGATTATCATAGCAGTAATTTAACACCATCCAAGTATCAATATTTAAACAAGAATTACAAAATTGAAATAGAAATTAGCTAAGAATGATCACAATTTTGCCAATCTACTCATTATTTACTACCGAAAAAGAATGATCTCAAAACAAATTTACATGTATGTTATAAAGAACAATCACCAATATGTACCTAACCATCTCTATACCCACTGCGACTATATTCTCTGTTTCTGGAAGCAAATGCTCCATTTGAACATGTGTAATGTACGTTTACCAAACAAGTCTTTGCCTCGGTCGAGTGATTGCTAGTGATTTTCACAACTAAAATCACCATTTTTTCTCCATTTTCTTCATTTTGCCGGTACCCCGAGAAACCATCATAGAAATCTTGATTGTAAAGACTGCCGTGTTGAATATTGACTTCAACAGTTTGTCCAGGATTGATGATGCCAGATGTGGGATTTACCTATGTATATTGAAAAAAAAAGATTGATATTTACATCTATGTGCTTCAGCAAGTTACTTTTTGCAGGAATATGTTTTGCCCTCGAGGAAATACTTGCAATCTATATTGCATAGATACTTGTGTAAATATTTTTTGCCAATATGGCAACCAGAAAGGAAAAATATAGCAGAGCCCGACGAGTGCAACTAAACTGGCAAAAGGAATATACCCCGACCACAATCTCAAATTGCAAATCTGCTTCTGCCAAGTGTGGTATCATTTAAACACTCTTAAAATAAGAGTAGAACTAGGGTGTTACTAAGTTCACCAACCCTCTTTGTGAACTCAATTCTAAAACCTATCGGATTGACTTCTAATGACAAATCCGAACCGTTGAAACCCGTCTACCTTACGAGTGATGCATCTGCATGCAAAAATTTTAAACTTTCGAATTAATTTAGTATAAATTCAAGCGGTCAAAATTAGAAGGTCTATAAATTAATTAATGCATTCATTTTTTAAACATTTTTTTGACCACTTGACTCTATACAAAATTAATTCAAAATTTTGCACGTAGATGCATCACTCGTAAAGTAGACGGGTTTCAACGGTTCGGATTCATCATTTGAAGTCAATCCGATAGATTTTAGAGTTGAGTTCACAAAGAGAGTTGGTGAACTTAGGAACACCCTAGTTCTACTCCTTAAAATATTATAAATATCCCACACATCATCATTCGAGATGGTAAACTAACATCGTTTAGCTTTGGCATGTTTTGATATTCTAACAAATAAAGGTGAAGGTGAATAGTTTTTTTTTACTTTTTCATATTAGTTGTAAGATAAAAAAAACTGACCTTTAACCACTTGGGAAAGAAACCTCTCTTATATTGATGCTCACCCGAAGGAGACAAAGCATCGGTAGAAAATATATCAAAAACAGCTTTTTCCCTTCTATTTTTATTAACTACTCTGACAACAAAGATATCTTCATTATGCAAGTTTACACTGTTTGTACTGACAGAAAATTCTGGCACAATTTTAAGTTCCTCCAATAAGCCTTTTACTTTAGTGTTTGTCGAAATAATCTCTCCAAACTCTTGCCTCCTCACCCGCTCGTCTACATGGGCAATATCAACATTTAATATACATTTTACCGGCTTGTGATCACTGTCTGTGGCCTCCATGCAAGAATCATACCTGAGAATTAAAAAATTGGTAAATAATTAGCTAAACCATTTATAATAAACAAAAATTATCCATATTTCAAAGCAAGATTAAATGGGAACAAGCTAATTCTGGTTTCGCTCGGTCTTCAGTACTACTAATGAAGAACTACTCTATACTGGTTTACTTGCGGACGGAATTCAATTCCAGATCCCAATCTTAACAAAACATGCTCCAAGAAGTATAAAGTTAAAAGATAAAACCAATGAATAAAAATAAAATTTAAACAGTAATCACAGACAACAATGAGGTCATTTGTTGAAAAAGCAAAACTACTTACAGAGAAATAGATGAAACAACGGGGCAATCCAAGGAGCACTGATCCCCAGAAGTAGTACGACTGTCACGATATAGAATGCGATCACACCATGCAGGAATACGCTTTTTCTCACTTGAATCATACCCTATAAGATCATATCAATCCCTTTACTGAATCCTTTTACTGATTCTTTTTATGCTCACATCACATAGATTTATATATAGGCTGTTAAATAAATAGTTCAGCTCCAGATCCCAATTAACTTTATAGACCACACAAGTTATGCAAATCTGTAGGTGAAATGACAACCGACGCTCCATTCATACAACCCACAGGTTCAGTCCCTTTATTAATGATAAACTTCAAAAATTCTTTTGATTTAAAGTTCATCAGTTCTTTAGAAACAAAGTTTACTTGTGCTTTCAATTTCTCCCCGGTTTGTACGGTTAGGCACACTATACCTAGGGCACAAAAGGGATAACATTAAGCAGATTACAGTTATCAGCCCTAACTAAATCCAAGAAAAAAGAAAAAGAAGTTACCTGATAGACCTGATATATATTTTTCAAATTTGTAAGTGGCGGGAAATTTAATGCTCCCTTCACGCAATCCCTGAAAGACTCTGCCGGCATGCATTTCTGCCCTGAGCTGGTCCCTCTGTCTCAGCCTATCAAAGTCCTTTTGGTAAACCAAAGCCATGGCTTCCTCATATGTGATGCCATCCAGCCGATAGTTGAAATCACCAAGAAATACAACCATATCGGTCTCTGATAGGTCCGGCCTTTTGTTGGGTACCTAATTACATGATCAAACCATAGTTAGAATATAAAAAAGCGCAAGTGATGCTTTATTAGGTGTAGAATTCAGGTAACAAGCTTTTCAAATATTTTCAGAAAAGATTTTGGTTTACTAAAATGACGTATTTAAGCAGGAACTAGTGATGTACCCTGATTTTTGTTAGGACCATTTGTTTAACTAATATAAAAATGAAAAGCAATGAGACTCAAACCTTAAATTAGAAAATTTTAAACTAGGAACAATAAAGTGCAGTACTAATAGCGAACACAAGGAACTAAAAAGTGGTTCCACAAGTTCACATACAATAGGTGCGATACTCTTTGTTTCCAAAAAAATGGGTCTATGAGAACTGTGCCTTTGCTATAGGTCAGTAAACACAAAAGGATGCTAATTTTAGGTGTGAGGAATTTACTTACTCGTGTTCATGTTTTAGCATCGCAAACCTGCCTACTGCATTTGGGTATATCAGACAAGTAACAGCCTTAACAAATATTTCCTTCATTTAAACAAGGAGCAAAACAAAATGGTCTGGTGGCACTTTTAAGCAATTAATCATTTAATCCCCATAAACTCCCTGTAGAACTGCATTCTATATTTAAAGAATATATTGGAGGAAAAGCCACGTACATTTGCACCGCGGAAAATTGGGCCAGAAGAAGCATTAGCTGTTAACAAAAAAGCAAAATATGTAAGAAACTTCTCTCACGATGACAAGCTTGCAATATGCACACAAAAAATAAAAACAGAACTGGGAAGAAAATAATAATAATAAGTGTGAAATGAGGACCTGCTGAGGTGAAGGTCATACTACAGTAAATATACTCAAAATCCTCATTACGGCGAATCACACCCTCCAAGTGTGCAGCCAAGTGGCAGTTCACAAAACACACAGTACTCCCATATATTCGCATCCTGAAACCTACTCCTCCCTATAGATCATATAAATAATTTATTCATGAATCATGGCTGAGTTGTTCTGTTAAAAAGATCCCAAAAGATAAAACCCAACAGAAATACTGTACTTGATAGCACAGAATGGACATTTCTCAAAGAACGACAGAAAGATAATTTATTCAAGTTCAAACTGCTAAAGCTACCAGCTAAAAATACAAATAGTTGAGAAACTTTGTTCACTGCTAATTCTCTCTTTAAACGGATTCTGCTTAATAAGTTTCCCAACAAAAACAAGATTATTGATCAATTTCTTTAGTTTGTTGTCATCCTTTTTATATGATGCAGAAATTAACATGGTTCAAATGTAGAGCATCTGTTCAAATATTTCTCCCTAAGGACTGCAATGAAAAAATAAAAATTCTTATTTTTTATGAAGAAACAAAGCATTATTGTATGGTTCATGTGGAATTCACCATTCCCACAACAGCAAACTGCACTGAGTGCCATTACCAGAAGTCCTGAACAGTTAAAAAAGGTGCTTAGTTGTGTAAAAAGGTACCTTGTTAGCAATGGCACGTCCAAGGCCACAAGCTACTGCAGCACTTTCAACATCACCAATATACTGTTTAAGGCTCTTCTTGGCCCTGATAGAAATTGTTGTAAATTTCTAAGAAAAAAGGAAATAATACAATAATTTATTTTCAACAAACAAGTATTGCAACGTGGTATCTTGGTACTGCAGCACTTTCAACATCACCGCTACCAGAGGCAGATGCACATGTTGCATATGGGGGTCAATTGACCCCAATTCATTTTCAAAATTTTTGTACTTATACATGATTTTCTATATAGTTTAGTGTAAAATACTATGGGTACTGTAAAATTAACCCCCATAAGCAGCATGAAAATTTTATATGATTGACCCCCATTCACATTTGACCTCATTGCTTGAAAGTCTGGCTCCGCCCCTGACCGCTGCAGCACTTTCAACGTGGTATCTTGGTACCGTTCCATGGAGGTCTGTTGTTTTTAGTTATCCCATCCACGTTGCAACATTTGGGTCAACCAGTGGTTTCATATATGAGGAACCATTGTTTTCTCATTAAAAAAAATTACCATACAGCAATAAGTAAGCTAGCAAACTGCCTACAGCCAACACGCTCGAAGTGGGTCCGACCTAGGACCCTTTCAATGGCATCCAACCACCACTCGCCATTTGGACTTGGACTTCCCTCAAACCCTACCTGCATGCATGTCATAATGGACAGCAGAAAGCAAAAGAAAGTGAAACAAATCACTTTCACTATCAAGGAAAGAAAAAGAAGGAAATTATCATATAAAAAAATAATAGTAGAACACCCAAAATGTATTTATGCTTTCTAAGATTCCTGCAGAACTTTTCCAAAATATTTTCAGTACACTCTAACACCAGTTGCAATACAGCCTAATACTTTTTTTAATACCTCTGTAGCCCTTTTGTTTTACAAGGATTACAGAGCCTCAATTGATACTTAAGCATTTTGATGTGGCAAAATGATTCTTGTTCTTTTCTGACAATTATCATAACCAAAAACAACAAACAACACCATAAGAGACAAAGATAATCCAGGCAAAAGGAAAGCACAGTTCTTGCTAACCGTCTGTTTAGCTGCAGCCATTGCAAGGAAACCTGCACCCATGTCCACCTCCTGCAACCCTACCACCACCAACTCAACTTCCTCTTTTACTGCAACTCCAAGCCATGCCCTTATAGAATCATTAGATGCCTTTTCCTGTCCCACATTCCACGTACCAGTCACAACCTTAAAATGCTTCAATCTCTTATACTTCGCCTCTCTGTGTGTCAGCTCAGCTCTTACAATACTATCAATTGGTCCAGGAGATGATAAACTCCAACCACGAATACCCCCATGATGTGCCAGTGTGAAAATTTGGGTACCACCCACAGCCATTTTCATAATTGAACTTTTGTGTGCAACCCAACTTGCGAGAAGCTTCCCATCAGGGTCCATAATTTGTAATGTACCATCGCTGTACCCAACCCACATCCTTGCACCATGTGCACAAATGCACACAACAGAGGTGAAGTTATGCTGGAATTCATTCAACCGATGCCCACTTGGATCCCACTGAGAAATGGCCCCATTAGCACTGCCAGCCCAGATTGAGCCAACTGCTGACATGGCGACTGCTTCAACTCTCCGAATGTCATCCCCAAAAGCGGCTTTCACTGCAACTCTCTTGAAAGTGTCTGCTGCATCCATAATGGCATTTCGGGAACGCTGAAAGAAGCTAGTGGGCCCACGCGGTTTCTCCTTTTTGAAGGAGTATGGATCTTGAGGGGATAGATCAAACCGATTCTCCGGCTGGCCATCTATGCTGCTTATTACTTTTAGGAGCTCCTTTGTGCGGCAATCCCTGAATGACAAAAAAATTAGATTACTTCCGATTAATGCAAGGGCAAGCGGAAGGCTGCCTAGAAATTCCCTTCCCCAGACCCCACAACGTGTGGGACCTTTTGCACTGGTACGCCTTTTACTTCCGATTAACAGAGATGGTTGAAGTTTAGCACATATCAGTACATAAAGCACCTGCCTATGTCACCTTAACAGTTACTACTAACTACACATAATGGAATATGGTAGTATTAATTATTATATGATTTTCGATACTACCATCTACCAGTAGTAAGGAGATATAAAAAAAAATCAAGAACGAGAAGTGAGAAACAAAAATTGAGAAGTACTCTACCAGGTTGAATATGTGTTTGACCTCTTCTGTTAGTGGTCTTCTATTGTGTTCATTTCAGACTTGATACTATATAGGGATCAAATGAAACTTAAAAAAAAAATAACTTACCAGTCAAGAAACCAGTATGAGTACAGGCCAAATAAAACTTGGACCTAATAGTGGATATACAATTTCAAATGAAACTAAAAAAACAATAAGCTCAAAGTCATACCAGAGAGCAAAGGAGAGATAACCGCCAGACCAGACCTTTGATCCAGAATTGTCGGATAATAAGAGCTTGATATCCACAACAGGTAAGGGGCAGCTCCCACCATCAGACACCAGAGTTCTCAGGTCAATGCACGTCCTCTCTAGCAAGGGAGTTGCCTTGTGTTTCTCTTCCTTTCGTAGAGAGAGGCACTCTTTAATGGCCTCAGCTGACCATACTTTAATAACTCCACCTTCTGATCCGGACCATAATTCACCTAGAACCCAGAAATGCAAGGAGTTTAGTTAAGTTTGAGGATTTCAGCAATGCACAACTTGTACCGCTTCAATTATGGCTAATAAAGGTATTAAACAATTTGCCCCTCCCTGCCTGTCTTTCCTCCCTCTCAAAAGATTTACTGAAAATTATAGAGAAATATATGTGAATTCTAAGGAGTAAAGGCTGAACCTTTCACCTCTCATCAGTCCAAAGGACATAACACAGAGTACAAACCAATATTCAAAACTACGGATAACTCCATCACAGTTCTCATATAAGACATGGAAATAGAAAAGATAATCTAAACCACCAAAATCAGAAGTTACAGTACCATAAGAGGTCAAAACCATTGACAGCACTGGGACCCGCTGGTGGGCATCCCATGCACCACAGTCCATGAACCCGTCAACCAAGCCCGACCCATCAGCCCTCCAGGCCATTATTCTCCCATCTATAAGCCCACTCCATACAACACCACGTCCCGTATCTACCAAAAGGGAGACAACTGCCGCAGTCCTAGTTGACTCAATAAAAGGTGCACTGTCTTCATCTCCTCTCCTGATACCCCTTTTGTTCAGCATTTCATCAAACGGTCTATCTACATTCCAGACCCTTAAACCAGATTCGTGCCCAGCCCACAGGTGCGAGGGAGGGAAGAAAACAATGGACTTGAGACCGAAGCCGTGTTGTGACTCCCGTGGTGGTCTCGGACGGATGGTCAATGGAACAGGTCGATCTGGGTGGACAGCAGCCCGAGGTGCTGGTTGGAAAATTGGGTCCGAAGTTACCCGGCCAGATAACTCGGGCAAGGATCCAGCATGCTGTGGCCCTGGTGGTGGAGCCCATTGTGTAGTCTCGGGTGCGGCAGATGGAGAGAAGGAAAGAGAAGAGGCTGAACGGTACGGCTGAGATGGTGGGGTCCAGTAACCAGAGTCAGAGGAGAGGGAATCTGAGCGTTCGGGCACAGCTGAAGGAGCACTGCGGATCGAGGGAGGATCAGAAAGAGAGAGAGAGGCAGAGCGGTGGGGTCCAGCTGGAGAAGCACTGCGGATCGGAGCTGGCTCGGAAAGGGAAGCTGACCGTTGGGTCACAGACAGGGAAGGAGCACCGCTGACAGTAGGGGGCGGCGTGAGGAAAGGATTGGTGGAGTGGGGAGGGGGAGGGGGAGGGGGAGGGGAAGAGGAGGAGGAGAGAGAGGTGACGGAGATGAATTGATCGGTGAGGAAGGACCAGTCGTCCTCCTCCGGATGCGCCGCTGGCGCCACCGCAGGTGGGGGCCATTGCGACATTTCTTTTAAAGATGGTGAAACTTTCTGTTTTTGGTGGGGAGCACGGACACAGAGGAAGGGGATGGCGACGAGTGGTTTATGAGGAGGATCGTCCGTTAGTAACGGTAGACCCAGTTACTAGTTGCTAGTTGCTAGTTAGCGTGGTCGGCTTTAGACATGGGCTCCTAGCTACTGATGCAACAGGGCCATGGATCTCAGCATGGAGAGCAGCTTGGGTCTGATGCCCATCGGACTCAAATTTGGGTCCGATGGGTTTTGAGACCGTCCGATCTGCTTTAAGATTCGTGCACACGAATTAACAGATACGAAAGTTGTGGTTGTAAATCTTGAAGTAAATCGGTTGGTTATCGAACCCATCGAACTCACTTTGAGTCCGATGGACATCAGACACAAATTGACCTCCTCAGTATGAGGCCAAGTCTTTCAAAATCCTCCACTGTGAACTGGGCTCTATGGATTTCTTGCTCAGTCAGGTATATTGTGTTACAGTATTAGATTGAAAGTAAGTCTCGAGCCTCTTTTGAAACATCTTCAAAATTCAGACCAGTAACTCTTTCTGTTTACTGATTTAAAAAACACTCGACTTCAAAATTCAAGCTGGCAAGAACGACAATTCATTGGAATTAAATTCTTAAAATGAATGAAAAGTTGAAAACACCATTTGTTCCTCTTTTGAAAGGACTTAATATATGCACTAAAAATAGACTTAAATAGTCATACACGCCAAATGAGTAATGACTAATGACAGGCAGTATGCCTGGAGAAATTTCTAATCCTACACTCCTTCAAAAACCGAAACACTGGAAATCAACAACATTTTTGTTGATTGGGAGGCAAATTTTTCTTTTCAAACAAGTTATTAAGGACCCCCCGCCCCCTCTCTCTCTCTCCCTGCTATATCTTTTAAGAAATACAAGGACCTGTCACACTCTCGCTCTCTCTCTCCTCTTTTCGAATTTTTAGTCAGTGATACTTATAAAACAACAGTAAAAGATACTCTGAGAATGCATTACTTCAAACTACTCCAGCTGCCAATCTTATTCCAACCTCTTATTCAATCATAACAGAACAGTTCATACCACCGGTACCATAAAAATCATGAGCTCATACAACATAATTCAAAAGCAACATACTCTGGACCCACACAAATAACTATCACCGGTACCATACAAATCTTGTGTCTCAAACTTATGCCTTCCATGAAGACAAGGGAGGCGTCTCAGAGTCCTTCCATGTATTTGCCATGGAGGGATACCTGTTACCCTGCACCAGTCCAGCACAAGACTCCAGCTCAGCCATTTCTTCTGGAGAGAGCTTCACAGATAGAGCTCCAATATTCTGGTTGAAGTTTTCTATTTTAGTGGTCCCAGGTATGGGGCACACGTCAGGACCCTGGTGGTGGACCCACGCCAGTGCCAATTGGGCTGGTGTACAGCCTTTCTTTGCTGCAACTGCATTCACTCTCTCAAATGCAACAGCATTCTTCTCTAGGTTCTCAGGTTTGAATCTAGGTATAATCTGTAAAGCAGTGTATGTGTCAAGTAAGACAGAATAATGAAAATTACAATAATTATTATGTAGGCTTCCTTTATATTTGGTGCAGCATATTAAGAAAACATGTCAAGCTAAACTAACCTAACGTAACATTTAACTTAATTAAGAAAATATTATTAAGCAAAAAGTCAGTTACGATGGTTAGCTACAATACAACTCTTAGTTTGAGCCCAATCTAAGGATTCTATGCAGCTAATTGAGAAGCATTCGCTCATAAATTACACAAGCTCGCCACAAGTCAACATAACCACATAATTCACCCACAAAGCACTATCATTGCACATATAAAGGAAAAGAGGCTCAGGCTTTCCAAGAGGACAGAGGAGGGGTATTAGAATTCTTCCAAGTCCAAAGCACGTTGGGAGCCCTATCTCCCTTGACCAAGTCAGCTGAGGCGCAAGACTCAAGCTCAGACATTTCTTCAGGCGAGAGTCTTACAGATAGAGCTCCAATATTCTGGTTGAAGTTTTCTATTTTAGTGGTCCCAGGTATGGGGCACACGTCAGGACCCTAGTGGTGGACCCATGCCAGTGCCAATTGCGACGGGGTGCATCCTTTCTTTGTAGCCATCGCATTGACACGGTCAAATATTAGAGCATTTGACTTGAGGTTATCGGGTTGGAATCTAGGGAAAACCTGCAAATTTTAGGCCATTGTTAGGTGCCTAGGTTTAGACAAGTAGACGCGTCAAAGATGATGGCTCCATGATAAGCCTAAATTATATATACTATATACTTTCGATTAAGGTTTAAGCTCAAAAATTAAGCCAATTTCCTTGTATTTTAGTGTAATTTTGTGTTAAAATATGCCAAGTTTAGACAAACAGACGCGTCAAAGATGATGGCTCTATCATAAGCGTAAATTATATATACTTTTGATTAAGGTTTAACCTCACTAAGCCAATTTTCTTGTATTTTAGTGTAATTTTGTGTTAAAATATATTAAGAACCAAGTTACTGCCAAAGTCTATTTAAATTATAGGAAATAATGCAAATTGTAGACCTTCTCGCAAGCTTTTCGAAAAGTGAAAGAACACTAAAAACGGAGTTACGAATGATGATCTATGCCCTTTTGAAATTTAGTTCATAGATTTTCCAGAGAGTTCTGTGGCCTGTACAAGCATTTCGTGCGGGCCGCACAACTGGCTGCACAGAATCACAGCTGCCGACACACAGTTCGTATTTTGACCATATTTTGGTCATACGAACTCTGATTTGGGTGAATCAAAACTTGACAGAACCAAGACAAAAAGATCTACAACTTTCATGAAAGAAACAAAGCCAAATTCGGAATGTAGAATTTTGTACAACCGCACCAATGGCCCTCCAGCCTAGATTTGGACAGATTTTATTTCCAAATTTACGCAATCTTCGCCCGATTCACTTTCAAATCTTGTTTGCTTGCTCCCAAAATCACAAAAATTGTTATATATTGGCAGGGAGGCAGCAGGAGAAAACATATTTTATTCATCTTTCATCTATCTTTTAACCTAGTTTTAATTCTACACATATTTCTACATCTTTTCCATGTTCTCCAAATGTTTGAAGGCGATTGGAGCGAAGGATTGAAGGTTTTCTCGAGCGAGCAAAGTGAAGACAAGGGCAGCGAGCAAAGAGATTGGTGTTTATATTCTCTTTCTTGTTTTTCTCAGTTTTTATCATGTTTACTCTTGTATTTCTTATGGATGTTAGCACACCCATGAGAGGCTAGATTTTCTCTCTATGGGCTTAGACTTTAAGCATGAACTTGTGTTAAAATCTACCTTACTTGGATGATTTTCTTTATGATGATTATTTGCTTGCATGTTTATTCTTGTTGATTTTATAATTCACGTGATTGTGTAATTTGTGTGCTTGTTAATTAGCGTGCCGCTTAGGTTTAACCAACTTAAGATGATTAGGATCAAGAATTAATGGTATCAAATTATGTACATGAATAACCCTAGGATTTGAGATTAGAAATGACCAAATTTATTCTTTATCCAGAACCATAAGAAACAAAGGTTGAATTAAGATGAAAGACTTAATCGTGAAACCTCATATTTGATTGGGATCCCTAGAATTGAACCAAATACTGGTATGAAGGACTTAATCGTGAAATATTGGTATTTAGGGATAAACTGGGCTAACCTATGCTTATGCTCTAGATAGCTAGGGTGAAGGACTTAACCGTGAAATCCGAATTATCTAGGCACATCATTAATTCACGAAAGTGACCCTTTTTTATATTTAAGACTTAGAAACCTCATAATTGCAAATATGAATTTAGAAACCAGTTAAGTGTGGATTTGAACTAAGGGATGTGTGCCGATAGCTCCTAGACTTCTATCTGTTTGAATCACAAAACCCCTTCTATTTGTTTGTTTTAAAGTACTTTGTTTAAATTCAACTCTCAATGGGGTATTGAATCCACAAAACCAATTTTACAACAAACTCTCCCCCCCCCCATTTACTTTATTTGTACCTTTTTTAGAATTAATTAATTTAGTAAGAAGTAATATTTCTAGTTATTTTTGGATCGATACCTATATTACTACAAGGATAAGTTGTATGCTTGCAATTGACCTATTATTGTGTATTAAGGTTTTATAAATTTAAAAGTGAAAAAATGTATCAAATTGAACCATAATCCAATACCAAAAATACACAACACTCCATAGAAAGTATGACAAACAAGTGGCTAGTTCAAACGGTAACCATTTTCTCAGGATTAATACTCTTCATAAAAGACTTTTCCATTTAGGTAAACTGATTCCCAGTTTGGTCTTTGACTTTTAAAAAGTTCCCATTGTACAAATCAGAATGATGAAGTATCACAATGAAATTTCAAATTTTAGGTACCAAAATAGGAAATACATAAGGACCATTCATGGAAGTTGATCCTGAAAAATTCTCCCTCTCCCCTTCCAGTTAAAACAGAGTGGGACTCATGCAATGCAAAGTTCAAATTAAGTTTTAGGTATAGGCAAAGGCATATCCCATTGTACTAAGAAGAGCAATTTAAGGATCATGGAAGACCTTTGAATTAATGTAGCATTATGGGACACATGCACATGTAAGAATAATTTATGTAACTGAATTTTGCAAGGATAAAATGAACATAACAGATGCAGAGACCTCTGTCTTCCTGCACCAATCAAATAGAACTCGATTTTGCATATTTTTAAACATGTAATGTGTATAAACCTTAACACAACAGGCTATATTTACTCTGTTTTAAGCCCTATAGTACATTATATAGGTCCTCAACTATATGTGAAAAGTCAAATGTCACGCACTTATTATTATCATTTTTTCAGCACTTGTTTCCTTCATTTTTTTTTTTTATTTCATTGTTTGTTTGAAGAAAGAAGCAGGACAGCATGCTACTTTCCTTGCCTTGAACCTTTTATACATAAGAAACACATGTCCAAAAAAAATGCACCGAATTTGTTTTTAAGAGTTTTACCTTGCGGAAGTCTTGGTCTGATAGTTCAGAAACCATTTTTGGACCACTGCCGAAAAAACCCCTTCCAAGAGGGCTATAAGCAACAATACCAATGCCCAGCTCTCTACAAGAAAAGAGATGCCAATAAATAAAGCATAGGATAAGGAGCTAAAACAAGACATTAATCTTTGAACTGAAAACATAAATACAATCTCATCAGCTATAAAGAACTATAACACAGAACAGCTTTGTAACTGATTCTGTTATGCCTAATTACAAGTCTCTAACTAATTGCTGTTCTGCCTAATGACAAGTCTACCCTTGCGATATTACTGTGCCTAATAATAGGCAATTCAAGTACAATAATAGAACACCAACTAGTTGACGAAAAGTACACATAAAGCATGATCAAAGATAAAAGCTGAAAAGAAAAATAAATTTAATGTAAAATCAAGCTTACAATCTAAAGATTTATTGTCATTCAATTTTCTTCTGCATTATTTTGATATGTATCCTACGCCTAAATGACTACTTAGGTTAAGCTAAATTATAAGGCAATAAAAATAAAAGCACAAGACAAGACCTGCATGTCGGTATGATATCTTCTTCACAGTCTCTGGTCCAAAGGGACCACTCAATCTGAACAGCAGTGATTGGGTGCACCGCATGTGCCCTTCGAATTGTCGAGGCTGATGCCTCAGATAAGCCTATATACTTTATCTTTCCATCTTCCACAAGTTTCTTAAGCTCTCCCACCTGAAATTGGCAAATTAAGGAAATGTTCTTTACATTCTAGTCTCTAGAACCAGGGGCAAAGCCAGAAATATCTCATAGTAAGTCAAACTCTTAGTTTTTCACCAGGTTGGGGCATAAATTTGTAATAATTTTGACTACATGTATATTGTCTAATTCTTTTTTTTTTTTCAAAAAATCATAGAAACATAATAAACTTGACTAGATGTATATGTATCTAATTCTTTTGTCGAAAAATCATACAAAAATAATAAACTTGACTATTTTCTAGTCAGGGTACAGCAACTACCCTACCCTTCACCATGTGCCTCTGCCGCTTCCTAGAACTCAAGAAGAAAGAGAATTATAATTTCTAGGGCTAGCAATCATTTACGACCAGGTTAGCCTATGTGTTTTTATATTTTTAGAAATTGTTCAGGTTTATTTAGATGGGATTCTTCTAACCATTAGTAGATAATCACCATAAAGAACTTGTAAATTTTAAATCCACCATTGAAGACTCGATCTATATGATGTACGTTATTGCCAATTTTGACAGTGGTTGACCAATTTATGGACTCAGGTTCACAAGCCATTTGTGAGCTAACTTCATTTTGGCATACAAGAATCTTAAAATCTGGATTCTAAATAAACCAAATCATTGCTCTTTTTCTATTTCACGAGTAATAATTGCAAAAATTTGAAGCTCATTTCATTCAAGTTCAAAAGTTCAAAAGATCATTTTGACTTATATTAAATTTGGTGCTGATCTTCTACAAAAACAAACTTTAAGTTTTATAATCTTCAATGTATACCATCATGACATATGAAATTATTACATTGATAGACTGTAAATTTGAGTGAACTCTAGCCAAAAGTATTTGCTTTTTAGTGACTGGAATACAATAAAAAGAAAGATGAGCCAACCCAAACCGGATCAGACCTGACACATTGCATTCTATCTCAGATTAAACAAATTTGATAGATAAGCTCTATCAGCACAATAACACATCTCTGAACTGACTTTTATGTTTGAAATGGTTTTAGCCTGATTTGACAGATATTGTCAACATTGTCAAGATAAAGAACAATCAAGTAACCCTATTATTTGGAATTTAGCATCGTTTATACAATAATTCCCAAAGCAACATCATATGCTCACCTTATCCTACAGAATAATCGATGGCTGAAATTCTTTACCATCATTTAAGTGGTACTGGTACCACAAGGACAATAACTTGAAATAGAAAGGCATTCTCATACACCTAACATGTAGGTCCAGCTTCATATGTGAAGTCTTATTACCTTCCCTGATGTCTCACTTATCCTGACTTCATTCTCAATTACCCAACAAAAAAATACATAGCTTAAGCAATTAGAGATGAATTTAGATCCTCTCCACTACTCAGCCTCAAATTTCCAACATAAAGCTGGAGAAGAACTGAAAATATACACTCTCTCAACCCAAAATTAATGAAGATCATGTAATTGAATGTAAATCCCCATCATGTAAACTCTATTCCTTAAAACCAACATAACGAGAAAAATCTTTTTACCATAATCTCATACAGGATCCAACTTACACAATATAAGAACTCTAACAACTAACCAACTGTAATTCATCCTTGTTCTTCTTTTTCGAAATAAGCAGTCAATAACTGCTTGCTTTCATTAATAAGAGCAAGAGTACAACTAACAATATCACAAAACTGAAAGAAATCATACCCAAATCTAGAAACCCCACAAGTTTGGAGATTGATGACCTCTTTCCACAGAGGAACTTGTTTCGTCTCAATTGTAAATTACTAAATTAACAGTTTTCAGTCTGGTATTCAGCTTTCCCCAATCCAGCATATCATTAAATCTATACTTATTTTGGCTATCTGGCATTTCTTCCTCAAAGAGCCCTTTAAACTTAAGTAATAATAATATAAGGATAGAAGATTAAATCGGCAAACCAACTTACTGTGACTTCAATTGGGACACGGGTATCAATGCGGTGCTGATAGTACAAGTCAATACAGTCAATGCCGAGTCGGTTCAGACTAGCCTCACATGCAGCTCGCACATAAGCCGGGTCTCCCTTAATCTCTCTCTTACCGTCAGCAAAGCTGAGACCAAACTTGGTTGCCAGCTGAACCTTCTCTCTCATCCCACCTTGTAATGCCTGCATTTCCTCAAACACCTTTCAGACATTAGTTTGAATCATTGTTGGATCCAAGTTAATTAATGGGCGTTCAAATCAAATATTCCAAAATTTTAAAAATAGAATACAAGTGTAACAGACATCAAGTTTTTCTTACTTTTGAAAAGTTCAATATCCTATTACAAATTTGCAATTATGATTTATTTTTTATTGAATACCCTGACAGAAAATTCTAGATCTGCATCTTCTTGGAATAGCATAGGTTGTATAATTGCTAAATTGCTAGCTAATAGCCTAATATGTTTCTGCAAGTAAGAGGATAGACTCTGCAGACCCACTTTGTTATTTGGTTAAAACACACTTAGATGTTTCAAATTTGGAACTATAAAATTTCAAGTTAAGGCCAATCCCTTGTGAAAGTTGGAACTAGAAATGTTAGTGACAAATTCACAACAAATCTTCATTTCCGCCTTAGCAGAAGAAATTTATGCTTGATGCCTTGATATAAATCAAACCAGCTAGTAGTCTTAACCCCGCTTAAAATATGACCAAAACAAATTAAAATTAAAATTAAGAAAGAGCAACAACCTTGCCAAGTAAAATTTCATTGGTAAAAGGACCATAGATATCAGATGAATCCAATAATGTAACACCAGAGGCGATCGCATGGTGGATGAGAGCGATCATGTCGGAATCGGGTTTGGGAGGACCGTAGAAGGAAGACATCCCCATGCAACCTAGTCCTAGGCTGGATACCTCCAGTCCTTGTGAACCCAGCTTCATACGTGGCACCTTTCCCGCCATTGAATCTATACTAAGTTCGAAGAGTGGCGTCGGAGATTATCTGATCGCCCTGCTAGTCCGCTTCCTTCGTCTCTTCTCTACACCGGTCTTCTGGCCTGGAGTAGGGAGTTCGATTAAATACACAGTGACTTGGTACTTGGTAGGTAACGGCTCCAGTAACGCCAGCAACAGTAGACTTGGTAGAATTCACAACACCCCCGGTACCGTAACAGGGGGTCTTTTACAATTACTTGATCTGGACCGTTCTTTTTAACTTGGCACGAATCTCAAAGCCCAATAATACTGCCCCTCCGTCAGCCCGAATCCTAAACCTGCTGGGAGTTAATCTCAAACCGTAAAGTGAAGCGAATCTTTTACGGTCCCGGAGAGGATATGCTTCCAGACTTGGTAGGTGGATATAATCATCTCCCTTCTATGAAACTGGAGATGTCCTCTGCTTTATTAAACTTGGTAGGTGGATATGACTTGAGAGTAGGTCCGATGGGCATCGGACCTACCTCGGTTCGATGGGTTTAATCACCATCGATTTTCTTTTAGATTCGTGCGAAATGCTTTAAACCCCGTGCGTGTATGTTCAAGTTTTGTGCGCACAAATCACTCCATTCTCCTACGGTAGATCTGCCCATCAGAACCAAACTAGGTCCTATGGGCATCGGACCTACACTTATCTCGGTGGATATAATCATCTCCCTTCGCAAGTCACAACTGACACTAGTTATCCTTTTATACGAGGAGGGATCAAGTTACAATAAATTTGAGTTACAACAAAATTACAATAATTATTTTTTTTATTTTTAAAGTCCAAATTGTCGATCCAAACCGTTCAACATGATTATCTAAATAAAATGTGCTTGTAGATCAAATTTTTACATTTTTTTAAATTTTTTTACTATTTATTAAGATGGGTACAAAATTCAATGGTCTGAATATGACTATTTTTTGTAAAATACTTAATAAATAGTAAAAAAATTCAAAAAAATGTAAAATTTGATCTGTAGGCACATTTTATTGTGGAGATCATGTTGAATGGTTTGGATCGTCGATTTGGACTTTGAAAATGAAAAAATGGTTGTTATAACTCAAATTTGTTGTAACTTGATCCCTCCTCTAATTTGAATTGATACTATGTATCAAAAGTAGTGTAAAATATTAAAAAACATTATTTATTTTTATTTTTATTAATAGTAGTGAGGCTTTATATCTAATATATCAAGTATTTATACTCAGCATATTAAGTCTTTAAACATAGCACATCAAGTTTTTTAAAGGTTAACTTCATATGCTAAGATATAAAGACTTGATATGTTATGCATAAAGACTGCACTTTAAATTTTGTAAAGACTTGTACTTTTTTAAATCTAACATATCAAGTTTTTATACATAACATATTAAGAAGAAAAAAAAAGTTATATGAATATAATTCAAAAGTACTTCATCATGGATCTCATTTGAAAGGAAAAATTAAATAAAAGACGTTCGTAGTTTTAATTCGTAAAATTTCTCACATATCGTCAGAAAAATAAACGAGATTGATCATAGAAAAAAAAATGAATGAAAAAAATATTTTCTTTTTAGCTCGAAAGGCAGATTAGAAGATGAAAACGTGGGGTCAAAACTTTTTCTTTTATTAAATTTATACCAAGAATTTTTTCTTATAGATTAATGAAAAAGGGAATGGTCGTTATTCAACATGTTATTTTCTGAAAGAAAAACAACCACTAGTTTAATTTTCTAAATATAACTATATTGAAAAATGAGTTTAAAGTGATAGGTAGATCAATAGCTTCATGAGATTGATATATGGACCTCTCAAACAGGAAATTTTTTATCAGTAGTAATTAATAGAAAATAAAAGAGAGAATACAGTAGTATTTATGTTGGTAGTAAGATCGGTAGTATTTCTATCAATTTTAAAAATAAAAAAGTTTGAATAGGTAGGAATTTTACCGATCCAAATCAGTTTTTTTTTACAAAAATAGATAAAGTATCTTAAAATTTAGATATATCAAAAACATTCAATTTATTTTTTGAAAAACTTTTCATATTTTACTAGAAATCAAATATAAAATTCTCTCCATCTATACATCAGATTAAAAAAAAAAGTTAAGATCGGTAAGAATTACTACCGATCTTACTACCAATATAAATATTACTGTACTCTTTCTGTTTCTCTCTCTTCTTTTCTATTAATTACTACCGATAAAAAATTTCCTTTCAAACATATATTCAAATTATATTTAAAATATTTAAGTTCGTATTATTATCCGTATTTTATTAAATTTCCTTTTTATAAATTACACGTACACGCATACACAGAATTCTCTCTCTTTTTTTACCACCATTTTACGTAAAAGTTAGCTTATTTTTCGCTATAATAAGGAAAATTGTTGGATGGTTCGGATTAGATCAACGCCATCCACTTCTAATTTCTAACCGATATGAGCCATCCAATCTGAAATGAACGGTGGTATTGGTATGTATAGGCTGTTTGCTAGAAAACAAGAAAAAATGATTCTGGATGCATTAGAAACTCTCAAGTCCTATATCAAAATTTTGCCAACAAGGTAAAATTGGGATTCTAATTTGCATCCCCAGTACCTCACCATAAGGAGTAATTCACACGAAGCAACTGAAAAGCAAACCAAATCCACCAATATTTTCAAGCAGAAAGCTGAGAGTAAGAATTGACTCAGAAATAAAATTACTTAACTGCACCTCCTTACTTCTTTCTATAGTATTTACAACAAATGAAGAACCAGCCTTTGGTCTAGTGGTAAAGACACAGACAGATATCCTCCCAGGTACCTGACTCAAGCAAATTACAACAGCCGGCCCAGATTAATTCTATCTGAGTCAAACTCAATCCGGTGCCTATTGAGACTGTGGGGGTCTGTTTTGAGATTCGTGTCATGTTAAATGGGCCGTCCGATCGTAATTTACTTGAGTCAGGTAACCTGAGGTGATGTGCTTTCTAAAGACACATGGTCTCTATGTGAGAGGTCATGGGTTCGAAACCAGAATGGGAGAAATCCTTTGTTTTAATAATAAAGGTATTAAATAGTTGAGTGACTTGATCTCCAATCTTTACTCAAAAATGTATTTACAACAAATGAGATGCCACCTACAAGAAACTGCGGTAACATTATAATGCCAATATAACTAATTTATGGATTTGCTAATGTAGTCCTATGGCTATCTAGTATCTACAATAAAATTAATCATTATACTGGAGTAAGAAATTGAGAGTGCAAACACTAGGAGCTAGCATCAGAGCATGTCCGGGGAAAGAACAGATGCAAAGAGTCTCTAATCCGAGACCCGTTACCCCAAAAAGAAGCAAGACTTAGACCTGTTATAGCCATTATGACGACTGAACAAGCCGCCGGTACTGCTTGGGTACTACCTCCCAGAAATTGGGTTGCGAGAAGACCTGCTAGGGTTGAGCTCTGCATACCAGTGCAGAGAGAAATCGTCCTGCTTACTGGCTCATCTTGCCTGAAAAATGACGATTTATCAGAATATTCAGCAAATGATTAACAAAATTATAATATTCTGTATACACTAGTGATACACGTCAAATTATCATTTATACATTTCCAAACATGAAGTTTCTCATTGTTTCAACCTGAAAACCTCCTTTTTCCTCAGATAAACCAAACTTACTCATGTTCCTTATTCATTTATCCAGATAAACAATCCGGAACAAGAAATAGTTTGGGGATCTTATTAAGTATATGTTTATCCACATGTTCATGCTATGATAGATATTTCCAATGTTTTACAGATTTTGTTTTTGCACAGTACACATTATTCTGCTAAACACCAATGTTGTGCAGTAGGTTACAAACCACCCTTAGTGGAACATGTCACCTTAAAACTCACCATGTGTCTTCAATAGAGTTTACTAGAAACCAAGTTGGAAAAGAGATCTCTAGTATTTGCCAAGAAATTTAACCTCCAAAATGGCAGTTTGGAGAACCAATAGCCGATTGTGAAGGCAACAAGGTGAAAGGTCAAAATTGGAAAAAGTAAAAGGAAGCCCTCAGAAGATAGAATCTTGCTTCGGTTAATGGCAAGTGGACTCCCAATGCATAAAGAAGTGCAAATCATGGCCACAAAAGGCATTAGAGGCTGTATAACATTTACAGCTGCCTTTGCATATGTGTTTAGTAGAAGTCCTAGTGCCACTGGAACTAGTACTACCTACCTCATAAAAAAAAAGGCAAATAAGAAAAAAACCAAAAATATAAACAATTTTAAATGTAACTTGTATAGTAAGCATATGCCGGTACAATAAACAACTAGCAGAATCAGCGTCAGCAATGCCTTTATTCAGAGGCGGAGGGACATAGAGCAAATGGGGGTCAATTGACCCCCATACTTTTTCAAAAATTGATTATTACTGCATGGTTTTGTTATATATTTTATAGTAAAATGCCATGGATACCATAAATTGACCCCCATACTTTTTATAAAAATGTTATATGATTGACCCCCATTCTTTTTCAAAGAAAAACTGGAGTATTGCACAATGTGTACAACTTGAGTTCTTGTAACATTTTACCCTTGTATGTTTTTGACCCCCATTACTTAAATATCTGCCTCCGCCCCAGTTTTTATTTAACCATAAAAACTTAAATGGCCTCTATCCTGTTAATTCTGGTAAGCCGTACTTAGCCAGGGTGAATATTTTAGCACACCAGGCCTGTTTGGTAGAGAAACAACCAAGATTGAAACATATATGGGTGTGACACAACCAGTCAAGGCCAGCATGAGTAAGTTACTGGCACAAGCTGGCTGTACTGCTAGTTAACAAGTGACAATTAATACAAGATATCACACATTGTCAGAAGCCTCTGCTGATAATTTGAGGAATTGAGCTCCTATGCTTAGCAAAGCATATTAGGTCGTCATGCTTGAAATTCAAACTTAGTCATTTGTCAAGGTCTTAATAGTAAAACCTAGTGCATACCTGCAAAATGGACTTAGCCATGGCAACACCATCAACTGGTACAACTGAACCGATTAGAAGGCCAGTAAGAAGAGGTGTTACTACAACCGAAGAAATAGTAGAAGAGCTTGTTAGTAGTATACTCAAGGCCACATCCCCTTTGCTTAGGTAACCAGCATAGCTAGATAACTGTGCACCCGCCACACAACACGTGAGAATGAACCCAGCATAGAATGTAGATGGCATTCTAAAGGCCTTTGCAATTAAGAGACCTAAAAGGGGCTTAAGTGCGTACTGAGCGATATATCCGACTGACAGGGGTACTGGTCTGTATTGGAACCACGGAGAAGAAAGAATTAGCTGACACATCTCATTATCAATCCTTAATTTGCAAGTACAACTAATGCACAACCAATGCATAATTATTTATAAAATCTACAAAAGTTTCAGTTAATTAGCATTTGTTTATGTAACAATGCCTCCATTGAACCCGTAGCATCAATTAGTTATCAATTTGAGCACTGTGCCTCTAAAAGCCTCCTGATTCTAATAAGATTTACCCTCAAAACATCACTCCTGGAAGAAAAATCCAAATAACAGAAAAAAGGGAAAAAAAAAACTGAACAGAAGCAGGCCCAAAAGCATGGCCAAAGCCACTCCTACTGTACTGGACTACTGGTGGGTACAGACTGGTTCCTTCTGAATAAGAACCTAAGAATTGTCAACTGTGGCGCTGATCCTTAATTCATACATTGGAGAAGGTGACTTGTTTAAATGGACGATAAAAGAGAAAAAACATATTTAAGAACCTCTGGAAAGCAAGAGCAAAATCATCAATCGACAGCTTAATCCCAATCGATAGCATTATTCCTCCAAGAGCTGGTGCATAGTATTCTTTTGAAACCCTAAGACAGAACCTCAAGTCAACAATTTTCCATTTCAGGGAACTCAAACCACATATTAATTATTCTAGAATTAAAAGATAATGCATCTACTATAACAAAATTAGTTTGTATTTTCTGCTTTTTCTTTCACTATGTAAAATATATCTCCCATAATTCAAACCGAAAATTTTTTAGTTACCATCTTAATATTTTAAAATGAGTGAAGTGAGTCTATGGAACTATGCATAGCACGGACTGGTCCGTAATCCAGATCAATTTTTTCGTTTTCAAAATTATAGCGGTCCATCTGAACCGTTCAACATGATCCCCATATGAATATGTACTTGCAAACCGAATTTTATATTTTTTAGAATTTGTTAACTATTTTTTAAGATAGGTAGAAAATCACTGTTTTTGGATGGTCCAGAATTTTCAGATCAAGTGATTTTCTACCTATCTTAAAAAATAGTAAAAAAATTCTAAAAACTACAAAATTCGGTCTGCGAGTACATATGTTCGGATTGACAGTTAGGATTTTGAAAACGAAAATATTGATCCGTATTACGAACCAATCCATGATATGCATAGTACCATAGACTCTCTTTTAAAAGTCTGACCTTATCATCGCTTTATGGGAAATTCAGAAACTACCATCCACAGGGGAACCCGGGGGTTCCACAAAGATTCATTCTGCATGGAACCAAATTTTTTCTTTTAAACAAAAAATTTAAAATGGAAAATGTCTGTTTGTTCAATGCACAAAAGTGGGAGTCCACTATATAGTTTGTCTATAATGAGATTGGTAGGTTCAGGTAGTTTATCACAAAAGTTAAAAATTGATGAGATGAATTAATCTGATTAAAACACAGAAGATGTGACAGTAACTAAATTTTCGTTAAAATAAATAAATAAATAGGTTCCAACCCAGGAGTTCTGCGCAGATTCAATCTGCGTGAAAATCAGGGGTTATGTGCAGATTCAATCCGCGTGGATGGTAGTTTCTGCATTTCCCAAGAAGCGATGGTAAGGTCAGAAATTTTGAAATATGAAGATGGTAACTAAAAAAATTTCTATTCCCGTCGAACAATTAAAATACTGGTAATCAGAAATACCAGCAGCTTGCAGTGCTTAGTTCTTACCAGGAGAAGGTTGCGGGGTAACTGAGAGCCGCCACACCAGTGGCCACAACTACAAGCGGCAGCATGGCCGAGATTTTCTGTGACACATCGTCCCCATTTCCTCCAGCGACTCCATCTGACCTCTCATCTCCAGTCCCAGACGTCGCGCCGAAGTAAAGTATCGAAGCATTCCCCTCTCTCCTGTGCCACCCGACCTTACCGAAACCTGGTATTGAAAAGGGCGTCGAGCTGGCCGACACGCGACCGCGAGACCCAGTTCGTACGGACACGTAGCGCAACCCGGGAAGGCTGCGGATGCGAGGTTGGCCCCGAGACATTGGGAGAGAAGCGCACGTGGAGCCGCAGAGGCAAGGAACTGCGGCCATTGGAAGTGGAAAGAAATGCCTTGCTGAGCGAAGATACTTGTAAGGTAAAAGATATATATATATAGCAGGTATCAAATTGATAGAAGATAGAAATGGAGAGGATCAGAGTGAGATTTTGTGGTCTATCTACGAGGATAAAGTCGGAGTTGGATGATTGGAATTATAAATTATTGGATCTCGCCGTGGAATAATTGTAACTTGTAAGCGAGTCTGACTCCTATCTCTCCAATCGATTAATGTAGAATTCTCGTAGAATTCACAAATGTTGCCAACCAAGATATTTTGCCGAGCAGCAAGGTAGCTACTGCTACTGCTACTGCTACTGGCTAGGTACGAGTTAGCTCTGTTTTCTCAACGCAGCTTGTCTGTATGATAATGGGATCCGAATCGGCTGAAATTCGAGGTCGGTACTGTTTACTCTGAAATTTCTACAATCTGAATTCAGCTGTTGAACTATTCTGAGATGCATGCAAGGAAAAACCAGTTGTTTCGAGATGCGTTCTCGAAAAAAATTCGATGGCAGAATTTCGGATTGCAGAGATTTCAGGGTGAACAGTATCCGATCTCAGAATTTCAGCTGATTTATTTCCATGATAATGAAGTTAAATTAGGATTACAATTTATATTACGATCCATTAATAACTAGTTCATTTGATAATTGTAAATCCCATTTAAATATTTATATTAATATTTTAGCTAAAGGTTGTCTGGTTCAAATGCAAATGTCATAAATATCGAAAATGAGATTGTAAATTTTGATTGAAAGGAGATTGTACAAAATAATGTTTTTATCTTAGAGATGCCTATCTTGTTTAATTCAATTTATATGTATACCAATTTATTTTGTCAAAAATATGTTGGATTGTTGAACAAAAATTTCTGGTACATTTCCATAAAATATTTTATTTAATTATTTCTAGATTGCATATTTTGTTAATTTAGAAGTTATGTTATTTAAAAAAATTGTTGATTCTATAATTGATAAAGTTATAAGTTCATTTATGTTTAAATGGAAACAAAATTAATTGCTTATTTTACATTTCTTAAAAATGATCGAAAATAATAAAAATAATGAAAAGTTAAGTCTCATAGGATTCTAAAATTAAACCACATAGAGAGGTGAGTTAGTTTACGCCAAATTAGGCTAGCCTAAAGATCGGCTTATTCTATTTTAGTCCAGCTCAATTAAACCACGTTTGATGGAATAACTGGAACTTAAAGCCTTTATTCCACTATTTAGTTCTCAATCAAACATCACCCTAGGTGATTAACATACTAAGCCCTTATTCCACAGTTAAGATTAACATATTAAGTAATTATTTTGGACAATTTTTTGAAATTCTAGATGTCTAGAATGAATGCAGCTAGGGGGGACAAATTTGGAAACGAGAGTTATATTATTGTAGGATTTTGTCGTTAGAAAATAACAACATCTAGTGTACATCCTTATTAAGTTTTTACTGGTCCTAATTTAAAATTTTTAATAAATTATCAAACTATATTTAAATGTACAAATTTAGATGTTTCGCATTTATTTATTTGATATATATAAACTGTCAATATGGGGTAAAAATACACTTGAAACTTATAAATGTTTTTACAAATTAATTTAAGAAATGTTTTTCTAGATTTAATAAATGTTTTACAAAATCGTTAAAAATAGTTAAACTATTAAAAATATCATCTCATTCCATTAAATCTGCTTATACAAAGGAAGTTTGGCCAAGTCCTGCCTCCATTTTCTAAATTGATTTAATAGATATTTGAGGAGGAATCCGCTTATAACATTTGTAAGTTACAACATCTTACAACAATTTAGTTTTGTAATTTTAAAAGTTCAAACAGTCAATCCAAACCTTTCAATACAATATCTATATTAAAATGTGCTTAGAGATCAAATTTATCATTTTTTTGAATTTTTTTTACTATTATTAAGTATTTTTACAAATTGTTGTTTTTTAGTGGTCCAGAATTGTCTAAAAACAACAGTTTTGTAAAATACTTAATACATAGTAAAAAAAAATTCAAAAAAATATAAAATTTGATCTCCAAGCACATTTTAATTTAGATATCATGCTGAACTGTTTTGATCGACTGTTTGAACTTTGAAAATCACAAAACTAAATTATTGTAAGATGTTGTAACTTAAATGTTGTAAGTGGATCCCTTCTCTAGATATTTTTTTTTGTTTTTGAGTGATTATACGGTAACATGTATTTTACATATCTATCAGTGTTCTGAATTTTAATTTTAATTTTCAAAATTCAAATAGTCAATTGAAATTGTTTAACATGATCTCTATATGAAAATGTAATTCATATATTTAAAGACGAAATTTTATATTTTAAAAATAGATAAAAAAAAATATCACTACTTTATGGTCTAGAATTTTCAAATCAAGAAATACTCTACCTATCTAAAACGTTAGTAAAATTTGATCTCTAAATATATATTTATACGGATATCATATTTAACAGTTCGGATCAAAAGTTTAAACTTTAAAAATAAATCATAAATCTATAGCACGAGTTGTTTACCCGTAATATGCATATTATCATAGCTCCACTATTTTTATTTTCTTCATATTTGATTGTATCTCTTTCTTATATTAAGCACGTAGATGTTATGATCCACCAACAGTGGTATTAATAAAAAATTTGGGTTTTTCCGTGCCTTGTGTTCTGTGTGAGTCCGAATCTATTGTGATTCCGAGAGGGATCGCAAGATCCTGAAATTCCGCGATCAACCGTTCAAACTTTTCCGTGCACGGATCTCAAAAACGTTTTTGAAAAAGTAAATTTTCATGCACGCATCTCGAAAAAGACCAACATTTGAGATCGGGATCGCAGGATCCTGTGATTCTTCGAGGATCGCAGGATCCTGTGATTCTTCGAGAATCACAGCAAATTTATTTTCATTCTGTATAGCTTAGGGTTCTCTAAAGTTCTTTTTGGAGTATTTTTATGGAGTAGAACAAAGTATTCAAATGAAGTGATAAATAATATTTTTACTTTTGTGTTATTTTCATGCTACTATTTCTACATTATATGATCTCTATTGATGAACAGCTCAATTGGTTAATTTTAATAACCAAGATTATGCCCTTAATCAAAATAAGGGGCAAAACTGTCAATCAAACTTTCCATTATTAATTAATAATATTTATAAGTAATTAAATTAATAGATGAGCATATTAATAAATTATTTAATTTTAGATGGGAAAATAACAATTTTTTTTAATTTAAATGGGGAAATATCTAAATTATATATTTATGATAGGCATGTATCTAAATTTTTACTTTTTAAAATGTCATTTAAGAATTTTTTGAATTGATTGATAATTGATTGGTCACGTCTTCATCTTTTTTTATATCATATAAATAATGTTATTTGTCATTTATGATCACATTCAAGTAAACATGATTCTATTCTTTATTTTAGGTACACAAATGCATATAAATCTTATGGAGAGGAAAATAAACCTTATAACAATACCAAGATTCATAATATGAAGGTGTCATAACATGACAACATCAAATAATACAACTTATTTTGATGATACTTTTTTTTATCTTGTTTTTCTGTTAAGCAAGATCACAAAAAAAAATATTGTTGTATCAATAAAAAAGAAATTTTTATAAAATAATATTTATATGGATGTTCATTCTGTAACCCCCAATATTAATTCTCAATTCATTACCCCCACTACCCCACTACTATGAACATTCATTTTCTTCTTTATTATTGTAACGTCTCTTTCTAGCTTATAAATAGAGACTTTGTAAACAGAGAATATACAAATAATATTGGCACACAATTAGAAGAAAATAAAATTTTATTATTACTCTCTATATCTCTCTTATTATTTACTTTACTTTTATTATAACTTTATTTTAATTTTACAACATAAATTCCATATGTACGTTGTTGTATCAATAATATTCGTTGCAACTTGCGGATACGATACCTAGTATTTGATCAACCATGCTAAGTTCTATTTTTATAATTTGTTTTCTTATAACATGTTTCCGTAAGTTGTTACAGGTAGGATACCTACTATTTTTTATCAACCATGCTAAGTTATATTTGTATAATACAATTGGTTGTCTTTTCGCTGATCAACCTTCGCACATTTAAATTCATTTTTCTCTCTCTGCATACAGTCAGACGGAATTCACATAACGCGTATCCTCAAAGAGGAATCTTTTGAGTTAATAAATATGAACCGTCTGATTTTAAACGAAGCCAATCCGGCTTCTGACTATAACTTATAATTATTTTCAATATTCATGCAGATCTAGTCCGCACGAATCTTAAGACAGATCGGATGGTCGAAATTCATTAACTCAAAAGATTCCCTTTTGAGTTAATGCAGAGGATACGAATTCGAATTCACATCACCCCCGGTATCGTAATAGGGAATCTTTTACAATTACTTGATCTGGATCGTTCTTTTTAATTTGGCACGAATCTCAAAGCCCAATAATATTGCCCCCTCCGTCAGCCCGAATCCCAAACCGGTTAGGAGTTAATCTCAAACCGTAAAATGAAGGGAATATTTTACGGTACCGGAGAGGATATTTGCCCCAGTCAGACGCACATTGGAAGACAAGTATCCGTATCCACAAACCATATCCGAACTATTTGCGTGTATATGCGGGTCCGTATACCGTATTTGTAACCCGTATCCGAGTCATATGTGTGTCCGTATCTGTATCTGTGTCTAATTAATACTCTGTCTTATTTTATTCGAGTTTATCTGTATCAGAAAAATTAAAATGGATATGAATATCGTTTAACACTATCATTAAGGACCCCTTTTAAAGTTAGCACAGTTTAAAAAAAATAAACCAAAAAACCATCGTTTTTGGGAAATTCGAAATCTACCACAACCGCAAAATGATTTTGCTGACCCAAATGCTAGAGACTGCACAGGCGTTCTGCGGCCCCATTTTTTTTTGTCTAATTAAAAGAGGCACCACGTGGGGATGCGTGCCCTGTATCAGATATCTCAAAGTTTTTTGGTTTTATAATTTTTTTTTGTTCTAGGAATGCGTACCCCCTTTATGAGATATCTCAAAGTTTGAAAAAAAAAAATAATAATATATGGGGCTGCAGAACGGATCCCTGGCTGGATCCGCATAACGTTTTTGCTGTCTCCAGCATTTGAGTCCGCAAAATCATTCTGCAGCAGTAGTAGATTTCGAATTTCTCAAAAACAATAGTTTTTTGGTTTATTTTTTTTTAAACAATGGTAGTTTTAATAATTTCGGTTAAGGACCGGAGCAAGATTATTAAGTTATGGAGATCAAAGTAAATAAGGATCATTGTATTCGAAAAAAATTTCGTGCTATGAATAGAAGTCAATTTCACAATATTCATAACATTTTACTTCAATTATATTGAAAATCATATATAAACACATAAAAATTGAAATAAATGAGGTCAATTAGCCCCCATATCTTGTGGTCGTGTATCCGCTCCTGATCCAATCCATTTTCATTCCTAAATCTACTGAATTATTTAGCTACCATTTCATAAAAAAAAAAAAAACAAAGTTGTCACGGTCTTTAGAAGTTTCTAATGGTATTTTTTTTTTCTAATTTTTTAGTTCAATTAGGAGTGCAGCTAATAGTTATCCTCCCAAGTACCTGACTCAAGCAAATTGAAACGGATGGCATAGATTAATTCTATCTGGGTCAAACTCAATCCGGTGCTTACTTTGTTTTGAGATTCATGCCATGTTAAAAGAACTGTCCGATTGCAATTTGCTTGAATAAGATAACCTGAAGTGATGTGAATTCCACCATTGGTGAATCCAGGGGTAGTATATTTCTAGAGCCATCTCAAATCATCAATGTATTATACAATAGAGTTGCTAGATCCATGTGCAATGTCAATGGCGGAGTTACACGGAAAATCTCAAAAATATACTTCTATTTTCATAATTTTTGTCAAAAAAAATATATAAAAAAATACTTAATACTCAAAAATTAAAAATTTACCTACCCTTGGAAATGTTACTTCAAAATATACTTCTATTTCTATTTTTTTCGCAGAAAAAAATATAAAAATATACTTAATATTAAAAATAATTATAAAATTATGTCTCGACATAAAAATTTCGTTCCATCCTACTGATTATTCTGGCTCCGCCTCTAGCAGAGGCAGAGGTAAGTAAAAATAATGGGATATGTATCCTCCCAGGTACCTGAATCAAGCAAATTAAAACGGAAGGCTCAGATTTACTCTCAGCCGGTGTCTATTCAAGATAGCACGGGGGTCCAATATTATTTATGCTTTGAGATTCGTATCAAGTTAAAAGAACAATTCTGAACTGTCGGTTTCAATTGTCCTCAGTTAGGGAATTTGAGGGGATGTGAATTTCAAATAATGAGAGTCAATTAACCTCATTTTTTAATTTTTGTTTGTATTTATATATGATTTTCTATATAATTCACAGTAAAATAAAATGTTAAAATGTTATAGTATTGTGAAATTAACTCTCTTTCTCAGTAAAAAAAAAAAAATTATATAATTAACCCCATAATTTGTAAATCTGGCTCCACCACAATTCCAAAACTTCCAGTTGTCAATTTCCATTTTATAACGGAGGGCACTGATTGGGTAAATCATAAACATCAATTACAACTGTAAACCAAAATCCCATTTGTTAAAGAACAAAAAAGAAAACAAATTAATTTTCACATGTTCTATGCAAAACAATTCAACCTCATCTCCCTATTCCCCCTCTATACACCTGCCATCAAATAAACAATAAAAATTGCCCATATACCCTCCTCAATTATCACTACCTACAAACACCCCTAAGAAAATACACATATGTATTTACATATCACTCGACAAAATCCTCATGCCCCGCGCCATAATTCAGCAAAGCAAACTTAACGTGCAACCCGATCTTGCCATTTTCTTTAACTAGCTTGGCTGCAGTTACTATCCAATGGCCTGGTATATCATGAGGCCCGCGTAAAACCTCTGACATGTCGACAAACTTTAGTAACTTCCTATATTGTACTGGTACAGGCGGGCCATCAGGGAAAACCCCTGAGTTAAGTTGTGCTGGTTCGTGCTTTGGAGCAATGGTATTCTCCTTTTGCATGAAGGGAGTGCTGAGAGTGGTACTGATAGTGCTCAAAAAGCTCCCCTTTTGGGATGCGGCTGGCGCACGGGCCCACTCAGTCTTCCTAATGGTGCAGTTTGGGAGGTACGAATAAAGGAGCCTCAGGTGTAGAACCTTCCGGGACCACGTGCCTCTTGTCACTAATTGTGCACCGGTAACTATGAAAACACCATCAGTAACCCTCTTAAGCCAGACTGGATCGTGCTTTACAACCGAAGTGCAAACACATGAGTAACGTTTCCATGAGACCGGTTCGATATAGGCTGCATCAGAGTCTTCGGACCCTTGCCATTGAGGAGTGATTTGTGGGGGCAAATTGGGGCTTGTTAGCATGCTTGGGATGGATGAGAGGTGTAGTACATGGATAGCAAGGCGGTTGCATTTCTTTCCCTCTAGGTATAACCGGAGACCAACAACCGGTCTATTTTCACTCGAAACCTACAATGCATGATAGAGGGTTTATTAAAGGTTGAGAAAGAAAACTTCCAAAAACCAGCTTTTCTTAATCAGAATAACAGTACTGCAACACAGACATATGTCTCACACCAGCTAGAATAAGGAGACAAACCTAAAAGTTTAAATTTAACTGATCATGCAATCAAATTGATAGATCCAGCAAGACTCATTAAAAAAATAATAGAATAAAACTTCTTAACCTACCAATGTTATTTAATCTTACCGCCTAACTAGGCAGGGCTAAAAATTAAGTGATAAGAGATGAGCATTTCTGCATTATGACAATTAAGGAAACTCAATATGAAAATTTTCAAGATCCTTTAGATCAATAGTGAAGTACCTGAGAAGTGCTAACTTGGAGTTTTGGGCCAAGACATCTAAACTGGAGAGATGGATAAGAACCTCTCCTTTGCTGGGGCCCAAGCGCTAGATCACTGAACAGAGGGGCCCATTGGAGAGGTACTTGGAACTCCAAGAAGTACCGCAAATCTTCGATATCAGGTTTATCTGGTTATTTCAGAATTAAATAAATTTTTTAAGTATAATTCTCCATTAGTGAAGCGACTACATATAAAGGAGTGCTCTTTAATACCACTTCTGGGCCGTTCTTGTACTCACATGAGATATGTATTTTTATTTTCCTATTTCCATATCATATTCATTTACTTGTGTTGAGAAATAGAGTTGTTATTGTGCCTTTTGTGTTTAATAGAAACTCTAGGGATGCATTTGTAATTTTATACAATGTATGGACTGTTTTGTAACTTTGAAAGATAGTAATAGAAATAGTTGAGGCATCAGAGAGAAGAGATAACTCTGAACCCTCTTTTCTAAATCTTTCGCTCTTTCTTTCTCGTTCTCTATTTTACTCTACAACCCTAGAAATCAACATGGTATCAGCGCTATCGATCCAACCCGATTGAACTCTATTTCTCAACAACTTGCATAGCATCATAATAAAAATTATGATTAACAAAGCGACTACATATCAAAGAGTGTTCTTTGGAATCACTTCTGTGTCTGTCTCGAACTCATACGAATAACCATCATTATTATTACTATCATTGGAGGTGGGAGGTGATAAATTAGATCAGAATTGTTTTTTTCTTTTCTTTTCTGCATGTAAGTAAACTTACAGCGAAGATAAAGGTTGATAGCATGGCTGAGATAGCCGCTGCCTTGGACACCCGTCCCCATCAGAAGAGAAGTAATAGGCACAAATTTAAATGCTAAGGCATCAGGATTTGCAGAAACTGTTTGAAGCCAACTGGAGTGGCTGGGCACATGCACATCACCTCCTCTTTTAGATTTAATTACAGTTAGGCCCTGTTACATGTTCCATTATAAAAGATTAAAATTACATAACCAATGTAAAAATAGCAAGATTTTCATCTGAAGCACTGTAAAGTGCTACATAGTCTCATTTTAGGGTTTTCCCTATTAATTATTTCCAACCCGACTCCATAGAGCCTACCCCCCCCCCCCCCCCCCCCCCCCCCCCGCCTCAAAATAAAGAGAGAAGATTAAAATAAATAACCATCAAACAAAACAAAGAAGCAATAAAATAACAACAGGTCACCCCTACAACTTGCAAAGACTGGTAATGGGTACAGTACCAGTCAGACCGAATAAAGTGTGTAATTTTGGTATGGAAATCCACTAGTTCATCTAAAACAGTACAGTTACCAGCCAATCCTGGAACCAGGATGAATGGGGGAAAGAATTAAAGCCTCGAATTACAGTATATTCAGTTACAGCTACGTTTTATAATTGATGATCATACAGTATATTCAGTTAAGCCCTGAATTACAGTATATTAAGCTTACATCCTTGTTAGAAGTTTCTGAATAGCTAGATAGTTGCATGTAATTTGTTTGCAAAATCCGAACAAATACTTCTGGAACCTATATTTCAAACAAAAGAACAAATACAATCATATCATTAGAAAGGATGATAAATAAATAGGTAATATCAAAAAGAAATACAAGTCAGGTTCAGCATGTAAATATCAGTTGCTACCAGAGGCATGCTGGTCATATACCTGTATGACTCTCTTTAATTCTCAAGTTTATTTTCAGTTGGCACCCTACTGGTCAGTTCTGGAATTGTTACATGACCCATCTAGTTCATTACCTGCCTTATCCCTCTGACTATACAGAGACAGAGACAGTACTACTAGCAGTCAATATCAACCATGTGCCAGAGTTATGTACCTATCTAACTATGACCTTTCTATATCCACCATATATTTCATGCCATATTTCTTTAGATCTGGTATTGTTGATAAATACCAAAGTAAACAAGAAGGTTGATTAAATGCACCTTATTCTTGCCTTCTCTATTTTGACGGTGAACAGGAGAGAGGCCTGTTCCGTCTTCGAACAAAATATTGCCGAGGTCTTCTAGATGCATCTTCAAATCGGCTGTGGATACAGGCGAAGAATGGGTTTGCCTGACACAAACCATATCTTGGCCTCCAATTGATAAACCAACTATGATGTGGGTCCCATATGTTTGTATAAACCTGAAATGTAGCATTAGCACTACATGTCATCTTATCTAGCTGACAAATGTAGAAATGATGAGATTGCCGGTACAGTTCTAATATCAGATGACCAAGTAATTTATCAAAATGTGACATGGTAATAAGTTTACGTTTTTGCATCAGTTATAGCATGCAGTTGTACTGCTAACAGGTCCAATAACAGAAACCTGTAGCAGGTGAATGTGGCGAGGGATTATGGTACCTGGTCAAGGTACTTTTTACTGATATTATACCAGCTTACCAGGTGTTAGAAATGAGCGAAAAACTAATTCAGCCTCAACATGCCCCTAAAGGGAACTGGTATTAGATTGAAGAGGTATAGACTGGCAACAAACAAAAGATTGTACTGAAAAGGTGCCGGACAGGTGGTATCTAATGGTACCGATACCAGTGGTATGTCAGGCCCCAGTACATGGTTGCACAGAGATTGTATGGGACCAGGTGATACTGATTGGTACACTATAATGTCACAGTCCTTGCCTTGACCTATTTTATGGGACTAAAAAACGCAGGTACATCCCATTTGATATATCAGTCATGGTATTCTAGTGAATTAACTGACAAAAAATCCAATATAAAGAAGAAAATCAAAGATTTCATAGCTATATTAAAGAAAAGAGGGCTGGTAGAAAATTAGGCGATCATCGACTGGCAACATACGAAAGTAGGAAACAAAAATGGTACTATGCCAGTATTTAATTGTACGAAGTACCAAGTGCCATGGCCTGGCACCAGTACATGGCTGTAAAAAGTGTGGGTAACACCAGATCATACTGATCAGTAGAGGACAGCATCAAAACCTTTGCCTTGACATAAAGAAAAACCAGGCGCACTCCATTCAATAAATTGGTTGTAGTGTTCTTGTGATTTTTAATGGAAAGTAGTCCAGTATAAAAAAAAGAAGGAATTGAAGGATCGATAGCTTGATTGAACAAAGAAGAGTATTCACAGTTGGATTAAATAAGACAAAATAGTTCATGGTCATAGACCAATTTCGAATTTTAAAATCTATAATTTCTAACCTGGCAAGAGCAACTGGGTCCCAGTTGGGGGGAACAGCCTTTTTAACTTCATCTCGAAGAATTAAAGGAGCACATCTTAAATGTAAATTGTACAAGCAAATGAAATTTCCATCAAAAGCCAGGTGTTTGGTCTCTTTGGTATCCTCTAACCATGCACCGGTAAGGTCAAATAAGGAATTAAAAAGACCCGATGGCACCTTTCCTGGTACTGAATTACTCTGATTAATAAGCTCCGACATCTGCCAAAAAGCAAATTAAATATAAATCATAAGCTACTGCTGTATAATCAGAACAATTTTTTGATATTATTTGGTTTTTGTCATTCAAATGTATAATCGGGTATGATTTTCAGTGTTAACCTAAAGTTAATTCGGCATAATAAAACATGAATCAGCAAGATAGGTACTGAACCAGTCTTGGTTTGGTTTGGTGCTAACCGCATCTCTAATTATCCTTAGCATGCAACCAAAGGTTTACATAAACAAACAAAGGATTATTAAACAAGTTTTAAAATGGATATGCAAATAAGTCCCACATGTCAGAACTGTAAAACAACAAATGGTATAACAATACAAACCTGATTGAATTCAAGAATATCAGACTGGAACCGCATGCGGTCACCCTTGTCACACCCGATATCCCGCGACACCCGGCAAATTGTGGGCCCCCCTGGGATGGCCACATCATGCAAACTTTTCTCATCTAACTCCACCAACCTCCCCCTTCCCCCTTTGGCAAATCTCAATCTAAAATCATTTGCCAAGTCGAACCCTTGGCCGAGAGCTGCCAGAGCTGCTTCTCCTATCCCATCTGCCACCGACATATCTTCTTCCATGTTTTCTTTTCTCTATATCTTCAGTGTATGTATCTCTAGAGGAGATGAGCAGGAAACATTTGCTTATGTGATTTTGTTTCTTTTGCCTTGCCTCTCTCTATACACCAATGAATTGGAGGTGTACAAGAAGCACCTTCTTTTGATTGTGCTGGGTTGCTTTGCTTGACTAATGAATAATTGAGACGCCAAGAACAAATAAATATATGAAAAGATTAGATGGAAAACTTGTTGGGAATTGCCAGTAATATGGAGAGATAGAGATTAGAGAGAGAGAGAGAAGGGAGGGCTTGTTGAGTCTTGACTAAAAACTAAATAGCAAAAAGAATTGAGGTTGATGTATCCTTCTTGGGAAGGTCGTCAGGAGGCTGGATTTTCAGATTTTGATGCCTTTGAATTGAAAGAGATATAATATAAAATAAGACAAGGTGTCATGGGAGTGGAGACGGAAAGAGTGTGTAAAAACTGAAAACAAATGGATTGCGAAGTTTGGTTCTGTGTGGGAAACGAGTTTGTCGAGTCTAGATCTGACTTTCTAGTTCTTCTGTGCTCAAAATTTTGTCTATTTTTGTATTTATATATAGCATTAAAATGTATATAACACGAGGGGCGATCCATTTATACTATTTTTTTAGTGACACCGGATTACACCTTATATTTTTAAAGTTTTCAAGTTCAAACAGTCAATCCAAATCGTTCAACATAATGGATATATTAAAATGTGCTTACAGATCAAATTTTACATTTTTTTTATTTTTTTACTATTTATAAAGTATTTTACAAAATTGTTGTTTTCAGACCCATTGAATTTTTGTACCCACCTTAATAAATAGTAAAAAAATTCAAGAAAATGTAAAATTTGATCTGCAAGCACATTTTAATATATCCATCATGTTCAATGATTTGGATCAACTGTTTAGACTTCGAAAATGTAAAGTATAATTTGGTGTCACTAAAAAACGGTGTAAGTGGATCTCTTCTCATATAACATTACAGAGATATTTGGGAGTAGTTGACAAGTAATAAATTGGTGAATCTTGTAGATATACTTAATTTTATTTTGATTATGCAAGATCAATGTTAGATGGACTTGCTACATTGCATTAGTGTTATATTGATCTTGCTAGTAGAGATTTTTTGTTAAGAAAGTTTCACTAATAAATATTATATGCGAGTTTGTTATTTGTTATGATTTTTTTTTCCGATATTTTTTTTAAGATGATAGATATATTTATTTTATTTTTATATACTCCTATTACTTTGAAAATTAGTGTTCTCAAAAAAAAAATCAAATAAAAATGAGGAACTTTTGTAAAATATCAACCATTGATTGATACAAAATTTTAGTTTAGCTTCGCATTAAATGAATATAGGAATAATTATTGTTGTTGTAGAAAAATATTCGAGACAATATCAAATTTAATAGCTTGCCTCATTTTTAGTTTCATTATTCATAGAGACCAATTTTACCATACCAATTTTCTAGAAATTAGAAGAAACATAATATTTTTAAAAGAAAAATAGAACTTTGTGAATATACTAAGTATAAATAACTCTTATTAATATAAATATATATATTTATACCCTATATATATATATGTGTGTGTGTGTGTTCTTAATATCACTGCATGTTGATCATACACACGCCACATTAATGTTTTTGTATATTATGTTGTATGTATAATCTAGTTAAATATTGAAATTGTTGGTCAAATTTAATCAAATCAAAATTGAATGATTATTTTATATTTTGGTATTTTATTTTATCATCTAAGAGAAAGTTCGTAATAGTTTGTATGTTTTTTTTTTTAAATCCACCCTTCTTCAATAACTAAAATATCAAATTAATAAAATTATTTGTATTTTTTCATGATTCCAATTATTTATTTAAAAGATGTGATAATTATGGTAAATTAATAGTGTTTTTATTCAAATATCATATTATTCTTACGATTTTACTTTATTTTATTTATATATTTATTTATTAGTTGATGCAATCTACATTCAAATACATTTTATTTCAACAAGGGACATTAACAAAAAGAGGTACACAGAAGCTTTAAAGGAGATTACCACAAAGGATCCCAACTCTTAAAAACAAATAGAGAAAGAGAGCAGCGTGGGGACCACCGTAGCGTACCAGGGAAGACCGGGAAGGCGGATGCCGAAGGTCAACAAATTGTGGGGTCCACAGGGAGGTTGACCGCCGTAGATATTTGAAGTGAGAAAGAAGAAAGGTAATAAGTTTCCTTTGGTAGAGACCGGGCCCATTAATATTTAATATTTAATATTTTTAATACTGCCTAGTGCATGCTTTAGACTTTTTTTTTTTAACTTTGTTGAATTTAATACACAAGATAAGAAACGAAATGGACGAGACAAAGCAGTTTTGGCTTTCTATGGTTCTATACAATGCATAGATTGTTTTAAGGAGTTGGCTGCGGTGCTACATTTAGCATAGAGGGTCTCCGTGCAACGGCTTAATATTTGAGTTTTCAAATTTTAACGGTCGATCCGAATCGTTCAACATGATCTCCATATGAACATGTACTTGCAAATCAAATTTTATATTTTTTAGATAGGTAGAAAATCACTTGATTTGAATGGTACATAATTTTCAGATCAAGTGATTTTCTACCCATCTAAAAAAATAGTAAAATATTTTAAAAAATGTAAAATTTTATTTGCAAGTACATATTTTAGATCATGTTGAACGGTTCGGATCGACCGTTAGAATTTTGCCAACTCAAATATTAAGCCGTTGCACGGAGGCCCTCTATGCTACCAGATTCTTGTTTTAATTCTATAATAATTTGTGCTCTGTGTGTGAAGTTAAAGCTGCTCTGTTAATAATCTTTACCTCCGGGTTCCGAGGATTGCTATATGGTAGATAGTAGGTGGAATGATGGTAGTTGGTTCCTTCTTCAATTTATTAATTACATCAATTTGGATTAGTCAATTGAGAGCAACTTAACTTAGCTCCATCGTGTTTCTATTCTACTTGGGATATTTTTAAAATAAATGGTTCATATTTATCTAAAATAGTTCAATCAATTGTGCATTAATTGTTGCAGCAGTGCTTTGATTGCGCCGTGTCTAATAAACCTAAATGCATTTTCAAATTATATTCATACTCAGATCATTAGGTATTTGTTTGTAAGAATTGAACCATTTATGTTGTAGATATTCGTCGTGTTGGGTTCCGAAATTTTTATTAATATCTAAAAAAAAAAAAATTCGAATTCTACATCATGTTTGACAAGATTTCGAAAAATGCTCAAACAGTAATTTTATTTTACAATTTTGGACCAACTTTCTGCAAATTAAATCTATGGTTTCAGCCCTTCTAATTTAGGTAAGTATTGATTTACTCAGCACCCATTATGTAAATTATCACTAGAGTGCACGCATAATAATTATAAAATATGCAGCTGATTATTACAGAATTCCTGCAGCCTGCATGAGCACCCGCAAGTTTGCTCTTTTTGCTCGTTTTCTACAATTTAAACAAGGCGAATGCAGTAACTTAGTTCTTTGGTGCATTCTATACTAAATTAAGCTAAAATACAAGAAATTTGGTGCAGTTTTAAAGGTAAAACCTAACCGAAAGTATATTTAATTGAGGCTTATCAAGTGCACGCATAATAATTATAAAATATGCAGCTGATTATTACAGGAATTCATATTTAATTATGATAGAATTAATGTTTGCTTATCTATTTAAATTTCTTAGAAATTAAGTTTGACAAATAACAATTGGGAGATAATTGAAGTTAGTTAAGGACTTGAAAAATAAATATAATATATCTCGTAGATCTTTATTTGAAGATTAGAAAATTTAAATATGAGGAACTAAAATTTAAATGCATAATGTATGGTCAGATCAAAATCAATTGACCGGTTCAAGTTTGTTATTTTATTTGTTCTAAGGCCAAGGATTTGTGCTAAATCAAAATCTGTGATTGTAACGCTGAAAATGCTAACTTTTGCTGAAAAAGATTTGAAGTTGACTCGGAATTAAAGGGTAAATTATTTACATCCTAGTGGTAACTTAATTAATCTATAAAATATTTGATTATAAATTTTAGAGTGAGGTTATGGTAATATTTATGTTACATAGCTACATGTACCATGGATTCATATCTTTATTGTTAAAGTTTAAACAATTGATCAAAACATTAAACATGATTATCATATGAAAATATACTTGCGGACTATGTTCCCTAACGACATCTAGAGAGGGGTGAATATGAGATCTTTTGAAATTTTAAACCTTTTTGGTCGATTGTTCTAGTTATGAAAAATCTCAAGTGCAAATAAAAATAAATAGAAGAGAAAGAGAAGTGACACAAGAGATGTAACGGAATTCGGCAAAACAAGACCTACGTCTCCATGACATTCACAATCACTATTCTCGGTGCGCCTTTCTATTACCCAATGAGAAAGGTTACAAAGTTGAACCGGTGAGCCCTTACAATCCTTCGGAAAGTCACGCGATGTATCAAGCGAGCACTAAAGGCTCTAATGTTCAAACACTAAAAGAATCACAAGAATCACTCTAATCTCAATCTAGATTAATATTAGTGAAGTGGACTTCAGGTTGTTGAAAATATATTGAAATTTGAATCACAAGCAACAATGGAGGATTCTAGATCTAGCTGAAAAACGTAATTTTGAATTCTGTGGCGGCTAGAATTGATAGAAAGAGAAACAATCAAACCTTCTATTTATACAAAACAAAACAAATTCCTGATTTTGCCCTCAACCGTTACAATGGTTGGAGAAACTCAGCCGCATTTCGAATTATAATTTGAATTCAACCGTTATGAGCGGCTAGCAAACGTCATAACAGTTGACTTCAATTTGTAATTTTGCTTGTGCTTTCCTTAATTGTTCAATAGTTGCCCAACTGTTACCAACGATTGAGCTCTGATTGATTTATGCTGAAAATGTCTGGGAATTAATTTTTGCAAATTCGATAATTGATTTGGGCGTTACAACGGTTGAGCTCAGGCATCATAACCTCAAATTTACTTTACCAATTTTCTAATTACAAAAGTGATAAATAAAATGTCTTGATGCTATTCATGATTTATCCAATCCATATAGCAATTGTTTATCATCTCATATCTGCAAATATCTCAAACAAAGAAATCGTAAATTTCCATATTTATATGTTTTGCAAATTAATCAAATAGAGTACTAGAGTATTGCTTACAACAATAGAACAAATTTTACATTTTTTTGATATGTAGAAAACCACTGCTATTGGATGGTCTAGAATTTTCAAATCTAGTGATTTGCTACCGGGGTAGAGCCATACACAGTGAATTGGAGATCAATTGAACCTCATTTTTTTTTTAAAATTGTATCTATGTATGATTTTCTAAATAATTTACAGCTGGACTCTTTGCTTATATAAATAATTTTTTTTCTAAATTGTATCTATGTATGAATTGGAGATCAATTGAACCTCATTTTCAGCTGGACTCTTTGCTTATATAAATATTTTTAATATGTCACTTGGATCCGCCTACAAATCTTCAAATCTTAATAACTTATGAGATTCATATCAAACAGAATCAAATGCAAAATCCTATATCAGTTTCTAAAATTATAATATTCACAAAAAAAGAATTTTAGTACAAATTGGATGGTTTAGGACTGTCTTTGAATGATGCTTTGTTCAAAGTCCTTTTGAACATAAACTCCAAGCACATTATGTATGGTTATTTTTCAATATCATACTCTCAATCTTGTTAAAAGTTTAAATGAAAAGAGAATTAATTGATTGAATTCTTATTGTTATTGAAGCTTCAATACAATGTTTATTTTTGGCTACATCTAAAGAATAGTTGGAGTATTTCTTAATATTATCTTTATAGCTATTTATTAAATATCTTATTTAGCTGATTCAAATAACTATTGATATCACAAATCAAATCTTCTAAGAAAGAAAAATAGAATCCATTGATCATTATTAATTACTAGCAATGTTTGAAAATGCATTTAACAACACTCTATGCACTATCATAAACATTTCCACTTTCGTTTTTAGTGTTTTTTATTAACCAATTTTGGTACCAAGTAATGGACATTTTATTGTAATATTTTTTTTAATTTTAGCCATAAACTTTATATTGTGCTAATTTTCTTTACAGATATCAAGTCGTATTTGGTTGCTACTTAAAATTTAAGGAAAATTAAGTTGCTTATTCTATTTTGCTTCTTTTATTTTACATCTTGCCTAGTAGCTTACGTCATGACTTAAATTAATTTATCTGAAGGAAGAAAATGTTAGAAAACAAAATTCTGCTTACGACAGTGCACCCTACAGGTAGAGTAAATATGAAATAATTAAATTAACTCACTTTAAGAGGTGAAGTAACTTAATTCGAATTAACTCGTCTCTTATTATATCTTACTTTTTCTATTTTACTACTCGTTTGATGGCTTAACTGTAAAGTAAAAAATTTACTCGGCCTCTTCTTTCATAACCAAACATGATTACATGAGTATATAGTGCATATTAGCGTTGTAAAAAACGTCCGTTTAAGCCGATGAATCAGCCGATTAGTCGTTGGCGGTGACCAAACTGTCACAGATTTTCTTGACTAATCGGACAATTATTTTCAAATATAGCCAATTATTCCTGATTAATCACTTTGTAGTACTTTGTCCGTCCGATTATCGCATACCGTTATTTACAACACTGGTGCATATAAGATATGCAATGTCATTGAATACATACCATGACAAGGTGGGATGCTACTTGCTCTTTGTTTATTATAGTTAGTGGTGCCATTTTTCTAAAATTAATTTTGGATTTTTTTTGTCATTTGTTGGAAGCATGCCTCTCGTCGTGTTCTGTTCATATTTGTCGCAGTGCATTCAATTATTTTTTTATGTATTATTCATAAATTATTATAAAGTCAATGCCTTAGAAATAAAGCCATGAAATCAAAATATTACTTTGAATTCAAACATTTATTGTTGATCTATTTTGTAAAAAGAAATTATTGTTTGTTGTTGTGCCGTCATATATCTCCAAACTCACCAATTAATAAAATGCTGCCGTATATATGAATTATGTATAGAATATTTAGAATATATAAATAAAGTTTATAATTTTTAAAATGTTTTAACATAGTTCTATTCTTATTCTAAATTTCTAAATATTTTTGTACATAATTTACATAGGTGACAATACTCATTAATAAACCGGTGTTGTAAAAAACGGTTAAGTTACCTGACTAAACTGCCGTTTAGTCGTTAGCTGTGACTAAACTATTACGAACAAAGGATGCAAAAGGCTGTTTGCGAATGAGAATATCAAATTGGTTGATTTCTCCGATTAATCATTCGTTCTCCTCTTAAACGGTCGTTTAGTCTATTTAATCGGTCATTCATTGAGCCGTTTAGTCGGTTATTTATTCAGCCATGATATATTTAGCTAGTTATTTCAAAATTTTCAGAGAGAAAAAAGTACCGATTAACTGACAGTAAAATTCCGATTAATCGGCCATATACCGACTAATAATTCGACAAGGACATACCGTACCGTTACTGTAATAAAATATTATTGACTGGGCAAGATGCAAAAATGCAATTTGGTTATGCTATTGGAATATTCGCCACAAGAGAGAAAAAGAATCACTGGATTTGCTGTCCAAATCCAAATTTAATTATAAAAAAATGCACCAACTGTCAAACCTAGGTTGACGTACAAAACTAAGGAAAGTAAAGGGTAGCAACCAGCTTTAAAAATTAAAATACTCGTTGACATGCAAAAAATTTATGAATATATATATATATATATACAGAGGAGGGTTCCAATGTCTCCATTTTTCATGCCTCTATCATGCCTCCATTTTTAATACTTTAATAACTCAAAATTTAAAACTTAAAAGTCAAAATAAAACCGTTGGATATGATCTACATCATTTTATCTGTGTGCTCATAAAAAATTATCACATTTTGATTTTGTTTTTATGTGAATTAATAAGTTCAAAAATCAACGTCTAGAAATTATCCACATTAGTACGTTTTTTACAAGCTCTTGATGACAACCAAAACAAAATTGAAATGTCATAATTTTTTACACGTGCATAGATAAAATGATATAGATCATATCCAACGGTTTTATTTTGACTTTTAAGTTTTAAATTTTGAGTTATTAAAGTTTTAAAAAATGAAGGCATAATGGAGGCATGAAAAATTGAGGCATTTGAACCCTCCTCGTATATATATATATATGAGTAAGGCTACGGTGCTTTGCAAAGTAAACCCACCCCTTTACTTCGGGCCACTTTTTGGATTTTGAAAATCCAAACAACCGATCCGAACCGTTCAACATGTTCTAAATATTGAAATGTGCTTGGAGACCAAATTTTACATTTTTTGAAATTTTTTTACTATTTATTAAGCCACTTTGAAAGTTTCTGATCCGGTGGTCCAGAAAATTTTACTGTTTTTTACTGTTCACCGTTGGATCAGCGATTTTCGAAGTGGCTTAATAAATAGTAAAAAAAATTCAAAAAATGTAAAATTTGGTCTCCAAGCACATTTCAATATTTAGAACATGTTGAACGGTTCGGATCGGTTGTTTGGATTTTCAAAATCCAAAAAGTGGCCCGAAGTAAAGAGGTGGGTTTACTTTGCAAAGCACCGTAGCCTTACTCATATATATATATATATATATATATATGTAGCCAGTAGCAATTCGCCGATCATGGAGGCGACACCTCCAAAGCTATAAAAGGGACAAGGACCACCGGATGTAAAAATTCAAAAAATTACTGTAAAAAAGAAAGCACGCCATTTATCTAAAAATTACTCAAAAATTAATTTCATTCTTGCGTGTGAATTCAAATACCACCGGATGTAATTCTATGGATGACACAAGAATAGCAAGAATAGAGGTTATTCTAGAATAGAAGCTATTTGGAATAGCAATGTGCATCCAAACAATATTTTTTGCTATTCAGAATAGCTGCTATTCTCTGTTCCTTGTAAATGTTGGAATAGCTACTATTCGGAAATGTAAAATGAGAGAAAAAAAATGTTTCCATTATAGATTTCCGCCAACACAATTCTGAAATGACAAATTTGATATCACTCTCCGCTATCTCCACGTCGTGACAATTCATTTGAGATCTCACTTGCTTATCTTTCATCTTAATTAACACCTTGTTAACACTATTTTTTATTGGTTACAACTATTCACTATTCCACATATACAATCCAAACAACATTTTTACTAATCCGAATAGCATCATTTTCACACTAATCTGAAAATCACTATTTTTTCTCTATTCTCATTTACTATTCTAAAATTTCGCTATTCTAGCTATTCTAACTCTCATCTTAATTTCGCTACTTTTATGTTTAAATTCTGTGCCGAATTTAATGTTTATGTCATTTTACATGTGTTTTTCAGGAGGCGGCGTGTAATAAAATTTTGAAGTTTTGAAAGGGTGAAAATGAAAATTACCTGTTTTAGAATTGTTTTTATCAACTTACAATGCACTTCTATTAAATAATTTATAATTCAGATAGAATTTAGTCAACTATTTATTTTTTTTACATGCAAATTTTTGTCAACTGATTTTTTTAAGAGAGAATATGAGATCAAAGGAATCATTGATTTTAGAAGCGTTGAGAAAAGTTATTTTTTGCAAATATTTTGATGCAAGTTGTATTTGACACAATGTTTTAAATAGCGTTTATAGCGTCATAGCGGGAAGGCTACAAAAAAGCTATATCGAATAGCGTAGCTATAGGGGAAACTATGCTACATAGCGTTTTTTTTTACAAAAATTATATTATATATTTGTACTAAATATCATCATTATCAAAAGACTCATAGAACAATAAATAACACCAATTTAATTAAGAAATTATAATATTCATATTGAACCAGTACAAAGTTCAAATTGTATTTCAAAATATCCATAGTAATATCATAAGCTATCGATCTTTTTCTATTCAAAATATCTTAAGCATCATGATTCATGACATAATCTTTTTTTTTTCTATTCAAAAACCTAGACAAGGGTTTCCTTCTTAGTTTGGGCAAATTAAAAGATTTGTAGCAATGATGCGCGCAAAGCGCAACGCAAGTTTCGGTACGCTTGAGGGCGCACCTTTTAAAACCGCGTTTACACTCCACGAGTAAGGGATGCAAGTGCACAACCCCTATCGGGTAGTATAATCGGGTATCGATCCACAGGGACGGGCAATTACGAGGTTATAATCTATCGAACTTAATCAAAAACTAGAAGTGAGAAATGGTTTTGTTTGGTATTTAATTTCCTAAAAAGGTAAATTCAAGCAATTCAAACAATTCAGGAAGATGTAATAAAATGCTAGAAGAAATGTAAATTGTGTTTTGATTATGGATAAAAGGCGTTTCCAGGGTTTCAGATTTCATCTCTGATCTGCCTCTAGTGGTACGGCCCGTACCAAGGTGGTACGGCTAGGCCGTACCTCACTTGGTAAGGCAAGGCCGCACCACTCTGGTAAGACCCGTACTGGCTTCCCAGAACAGAGCTTACCAGTTCGAGTTGATGCATTTCCTTGCTGGTACCTTGTGCTAAACTCTTTAGAAAGGTTCAATTGACCATACCTAAGGTTCCTAACCCTCAACCATCGTTTGTTGGATCAAGATCTAGGTTGGAATGCAATTGAGTGCCTTTTAGGGATTTCTACACCTCAACTCTCGTGTGTTGGTACAGATCTACCCTAGCTGGTTGATTGGAGACCTAAGGCACCCTCTAATCTGTCGATTAGAGGAGAATTCAACCTCTCGGCTTCAATTCGAACTATTCTACCCTAAGCACTTGATTTGGATGAGAGAATGAGATGATCACATGACCTTGATAGGTTCGATCTAAACCTAGAGGTGCATCATACACAATCACAGCAAGCAAAGCAAGAGATAGCAAAGTAATCACAATCAATCAATCAAAAGAGTTCATACAAGATACAAGTCAAAGAAAGTCAAAACAAATCAAGAATCAATCTCTAAACCCTAGAAACTAAAATAACTACTCACAGCACATGATCTGATCTAAAAATACAATAAAAGGGAGAGAGATAGCCATGGATCGAAGGGATCGAGAGGAGGAAGCTAGATCCGTCGAGTTTCGCCTCTTTCCTCTTCCTTCCTTCTTGCTCCTAGCTCCTTAGCTCTCTTTCTCTCTCTTACTGTGCTCTCAAATGGATCTGGAATGGAATCAATGCCGAAATTGGAGAGTTCCCCGCTTTAAATAGCCTATGCCCAAATTTGAATCTGTCAGGACGCCTTTATGTACGGCCCGTACCAAATTGGTACGGCCTGGCCGTACCAGGCGTGATGAGCTGAAAAATGGCCAAGTCTGGTGAGACCCGTACCAAGCCTGGTAAGGGTCGTACCTCATCATCTGAATCGCCATTTCTTCGTGTGTTTTGCTCCAAACCTGCAGAAAACAAACAAACACTCAGCAGTACCAAATTCTAAAGATATATCGATGAAATGCACATAATTCAGGTGAATTAGGGCACGAATCTGGTACTAAAACAGGCCTAAAATAGACTAAATATGCGAGGTATCAAGCAACAAAGCTTTTAATTGATTTCGGTTTGGACTTTTATTTAACTTTTTTGGGTCGTTATTTAAAGCCCATATAAATTGCCTAAAAAAGATCATTATGCATAGCGCGCGCTATTTGCTCTACACGCTATGCGCTATAGCGGCCATAGCTCAATTAGCGCATTTTGATGCTATAGCTTAGCGTTTAGGGTCCAAAAACGCTATAGCGAGCTATTTAGAACACTGATTTGACATTTAGAAATATTATATTCCACCATTATATTTTTAGTCTAATTTTTTAAACAGAAAAATAAATGCAACTTGTATTTATTTTGCTAAAAATTGTGTGCGTTTTAAAGAAGTTCAAGTAGTGAGTTTCAAAATTCAAAAAAGTTATTAATAGCTGGTGAAACTAAACAATTAAGATTACAAAGCTAAAAAACTTATATAGTATAATTTTATTTTTATAAGAAGATTGAAAAGTATTGATGCATGCAAAAATTATAAAATTAAACGAATAAAATTACAAAATTTTCAATTTATTGTTTTTATCATAACCTATGTAAGCATTATTTAAAATTGAAATAAATTCATTTCAATTCAGATAAATGTATTTTTAAGCAGAATTAAATGCTCATTTTTAACTAAAATGTGTACATTTCAAAATGGAGATAAATACTACAAAAATGTAAAATTTTAGAGTTTATTATTTGAACATTAATATCTATCGTACAGGCGAACTTTTTTATTTATTTATTTGAAAATCTTCACAGAAGCTGCGAAATCGTGAGTGAGAATAAAACTATCTTAGGATTTTTTTTCCTAGCCAACTGTGTTACTTCCCTTTCTCGTACAGGCGAACTTACAAAATTATTTTTTATTTGTTAAATAATTTAGATATGTTATGTATCAAATTTAGCGTAAATTAAAGATCGATCGATCATTTATCAAGCAATTTGAAAATTTAACATACATTTTATCATTATATATTCGAATGGCGATCAACTGATTTTCAATTAAATCAAATTTAACATAATACATAGTTATTGTTGAAAGCACATTTAATCATTGCATAATACATATTGATTTATTTTTATATATAAAAAAGTTGGTCAAGAACAAGTTGAAGATTTTAAATTAAAAAAACAAATATTTTTCCTTGTATGATCTTAAATTTTTATTATTTAAGTTTTTATTAAACATTAGTAAAAGAATGTTTTCCGTAAAGCAAAGTCGCAGGTTTGAAATCCGAATATTAGACAGTTAAGTGTTAACTCCCAATCTTTTTCTCAAAAAAAATAAATCATTATGTAGCTCATGAAAGAATAGGAACCAATTTCAAAATTTCTTGTTATAAAGTTGTTAAATATGTACCTCTACCAAAAATTTCTTCTACATATGAGATCAATTATGTAGCTCATGAAAGAAAGAAAAAAATATAGATAAGGCCTTTTCAAATTGCTCGATGTTATATATACATAATAAAATTAAATAAATTAAAATGAAAATACCTGTCATGTCAATAATTTAAGTTCAGTGATTTGAATTTATAATTTTAAGTGATTCCACAATCTTTTACGCTTTGCTTATAAATTTTAGTGAATTAAAGTACTTACTAGGTTACTAGCTATATAGTATATACAATACTAGGGGTGTCAACGGGTACGGTAAGGGTTGGATGAAAGCATTTTCATACCCGTATCCGTTACGAATTGTTCTTATCCATACTCTACGCTTACCTAGTACAAATTATCTTATCCATGCCATACCTTACCTTTACCCGGTATAGTTGTTGGATAACGAAACAGTAGCGGGTAAATAACGGGTAATACTAATATAATAATTATTTTTATTATTTATTGAATAAAATATTAAAACATATACATTCATTTCACACATGTATAGCACTTTATTGAAAAAAAAAATTGATCATGCTAAGCGCAAGTAAACTAATTAAAGTACTCTTTTCAATGCTTATTAATATATATAATATATATAATATTTTTATAATTACCTGATCGGGTAACGGGTACAAAATAGGCTTTGCCTGTAACCTTACCCATTTAGATAACGAAAAAAAATCTTTACCCATACCCATACCCGATTAGTGCTATGAAAAAAAAAAATTACCCGTACCCGTCTTATCGGATACGGTACGGATTGGGTAAACGGATAAAAGAGTGCCATTGACACCCCTATAGATAATTAGGATTATATATTTTTCAGATTTTTTCTACTAAAAATATTTTAAAAATAAATTATTTTATGTAGAAAATTTTGTGTAACAAATATTGAATACAAATGAAATTTTTTTTTTATCGTAACTTTAAAGATTTATATAGCTGAAAAATAATACGTTAGGTTACTTGAAAATTCCCCAGATTAATATAAAAAAAATTGCATCACTACAAGAGTTTATTTTCACCTTAAGTAAATCAAATACATCCATTTTCAGAAAATAGATGAGGTGATCATATGACCGAATATTCTGAATGCTTAATTTTCTTTAATTGTTCCTTTCTATATCGACTTATATTTACCCGAATTTATTTTATTTATCATCTTAAAAAAAATCAATTAACCAATTTTCTTGAAATTTTCCATATTTACCAGAGTTTCAAACCCAGCAGTGCATTTAATATATCACTAAAGTGCATTAATTTGGATAACTACGGTTATGGTTAGTATGGAAATTTTTGAAAACAATGGCTAATTTGTTTATGAGGAGGGTTCAAATGCCTCCATTTTTCATGCCTCCACCATGCCTTCATATTTTAAAACTTTAATAACTCAAAATTATAAAACTTAAAAGTCAAAATAAAACCATTGGATATGATCTACATCATTTTATCTATGTGCTCATAAAAAATTATCACATTTCGATTTTGTTTTTATGTAAATCAATAAGTTGAAAAATCAATGTCTAGAAATTATCCACATTAGTATGTTTTTTACAAGCTCTTGATGACAATCAAAACAAAATTGAAATATCATAATTTTTTACACGTGTATAGATAAAATGATGTAGACCATATCCAACGGTTTTATTTTTACTTTTAAGTTTTAAATTTTGAGTTATTAAAGTTTTAAAATATGGAGGCATGAAAAATGAAGGTATTTGAACCCTCCTCTTAGTTTATTATTTTTTTAAGATGGCAAGTTTAAAAATTCTGTATATATACTATATTCATAGCTTGATCCAGTATTTCTTGATACTAACCATAATTATTTGGGAAGCTGATATTAGTACCCGCACTCCAGTACTCTTATTGTACCCGCATCTTAACTGTTATATTTCTGACGATCTGTGAGGAATTTTGCGAATCTAAAACCACGAACATCTTCTACGTAATTTTATCTTTCAAATGAGATCCATGATGACGTACTTTCGGGCTCGTCGTCACGCAAGTATTTATATCTATATTTGCAAGTATTTTTTTACATATGACACTGGATTACATCTGAAAGTATCAAGTATTGTAAATATTTATACCTATAAGGTCAATTATTTTTGTTGAAGAAAGATTGATGCGGAGACTATTAGAGAATGTTGATGGGGGGATACATGGTCCCTACTGCTTCATTAGAGGAAGGTTGACACGGGAACGATTAGGGGACTGAAAAAAGCGATGATCATATCAAGTTATGCATGCAAATATTTATATCTTATTTTGCAAGTATTAATATTTTATGTTCCAAGTATTTATACATATGAAGATTGACGTGGAGACGGGTGTGGAGACTGAAAAATGGGGACCATAGTACAACATTCCTCTAATTAGTGGGGACCGTAGTACAACCTTCCTCTATTATTACTGCGGGTACTGGAGTGGGGGGATTGAAATAATTATTCAATTATTTGTGCCTTGAGGTTAACATTAATTTTCTACAAGTAATTTAAAAAAAGAAAAATATGTTCTCAATGGCAAACTTAAAACTTTACAGAGGTGTTGAACTTGAATGTAGTTTAGGGATTGTATTTTTAAGATAATGTATAGTCCACTATTACAAACAAATAATAGCTATTGAAAATGACATTTTCAAAATAAAAACACAGAAAACCAAAAACTACATTATAACTGTTATTTAATTTTTTGTAAGGACAAAATCCATCTTCTAATTTCTAAATTTACCTTGAAAGTACAAAATACATTATCTTAAATATAATGGATCAGTCAACTCTTTTTGTGCATCAGCAAAAAATTTCTTTTAGTTTCGTATTATATTTTGGTCAACTATATCATTCGACAGGATTTGTTGCTATAGCCATATTTCAGGATGATAATTAATTCAATTATACAAATTGTACATTTTTCTATGAAACCTATATATATATATGACATCTTCAACAGGCAACATGTCTTTAGTTAAGGTTTGATGAATATAACTTGAAAATTTATCAGATTGATTTCAAACGAAACAAATTCAAATCGTTAAAAAAATCTACTTCACGAGTGATGTATGTTCATGTAAAAATTTGAAATTTCGAATTCATTTAGTATAGAATCAGGCAGTCAAAAATTGAAATCGGTATGACAGATTTTGAAGTTATGTTCACCAAACTTGTTGGTGACCACAACACACACTAACTTTGCTCAATTTAAACAGGTTTAATTTGTATATGAATTGTAAAAATTTCCTCAAAAAAAAATATAGGAGGGGTAAAAAAATATTAGGATTAATGTTTCAAAATAATTTAAAACGAAGAAATGTTTGATGGTGCCTTGCAAATAAATAGAATACACTCTTGAAAGACTTTATAATGACTTCAAAAATTCCAATAAAGTCTTTTTTGAACAAAAAATAATAATTCTTGTGTGAATCTAATTTTATATACTTTTATTTTATATGTTAAAAACATTGTTTGAGATAAAAAAACATTAAAATTACAGAGGTGTTCTATATTAAATAACACGTGTAACAAATTTGATCAATTTAAAAGTTGTTTAGCTTTTCATGAAATAATTTGAAATTTTAATATCTTTTATAAGATATATAATGAATATACCATAAAAGTTGAATTGTGCTGGAATTAACAAAAAATAAATCAAAGATATGGAGTTTAATGTCTTGCCAAACTATTATGTTTTTTTTTTAAGTAGTAGCGGTTGCCACTTTTTTTATTATACCCCAAAAAAATAAAATATCAAATCTGTCTTCAATCTCAATTTTTTACTAAAAATACCCTGACCGCTCCCAGTGGGGCGGTTTGGTATATTTTTTTTTAGGGACAATATGAATAGCAAGATGCTGAAATCTAACGCTAAAAATTCGAATATTTTTTGAAATATTTGTTAGATTACTTCTTTTAAGCATATTTATACAAAATACGCTAAATTATTTGAAATTATGTTAAATTACGTTAAATTACACTTTCTTGACAAATTTTTTAGATAAAGATGAAGATTAAGTCTTTTAAGTTTGAAAATATTCACAAAAAATTAGTACTTGAATAACTTTATTTAAAAAACCAAATAAAATGTACAGGCTATAATAATACAAGCCTTTAATTATTAGGCATACATGTTACTCGTATATTTTTCATTTTAAAATTCCAATATTCCAGCTTTTGTTGAAATCCGATCCATCTAAGCAATGAAAGTATAACATGCGATCGCAATCACGGCTCCTCAAGGTTTACAGATAACAATCATTTAAATTATTCGATTTGGAATAAACTGTCATCTTATTTGCTGTCATTTATCTATTGGGAAAATATAAAACGGGACAGATATATATATATATATATATATATATGAGGAGGGTTCAAATGCCTCCATTTTTCATGCCTCCACCATGCCTCCATTTTTAAAACTTTAATAACTCAAAATTTAAAACTTAAAAGTCAAAATAAAACCGTTGGATATGATCTACATCATTTTATCTATGCATGTGTAAAAAATTATGACATTCCAATTTTATTTTGGTTGTCATCAAGAGTTTGTAAAAAACGTACTAATGTGGAAAAATCTCAAAACATCACATGTTTCCTGCAAAATATGAAACCTAATCATGTGTATATATATAGTATACTTGTACAAAACTAACACAATCTTTATCATAAGACCCATACATGATACATACATACATATACATACAGGGACAGATTCAGGATGTTGATCAGGAGTAAACACAAAATATTGACAAGAGTACAATATTTTTCTCCTAACGAATCAGAGCGGAGTAGTGGATAGAGATCTAAAAAAGTCAAAGCACGACCGGATACGTCACGACACGACACAGTTCCGTCACGGCACATGTGCTAGTTACGTGCCGTGACTCGCGTGTCATGTGTCATGACCATCTTTCGAAAATTTGGCACGACAAGACACATCATGCATAAAATTTGGTCACGACACGACACATGGTCACGTGTTAGGACCGTTAGATTTTGATCGAATGGTGAATTCTGAATAAACTAACCTAAATTATGAAAAAAATAGTTAAACGTGACCAAACATGACCGGTCACGTTTGGACACATCACGTGTGGTCACGGCGTGCCATGACCATCCTTCCAAATTTGGTCACGGTACGGCACAACACATGATCCAACTCACGGTACATATTTATATCCTTAGTAGTTGACATTTTTTTTCTCCTAACACCATTCTTTTAAGTGGAGTAGCGAATCAGACTATGTCTTTTTCTTTCTTTCTTTTACGCAAATCAGTCTGAACTGACTTTCTTTTCTACGTAATTTTCTTCTATTGGACCGTGAATTAAATTCAAGGATATGCATTATATCTATTCGGGTAGGCACAAGTATAAAATACCACTGGGTTTAAAAAAAAATTCAAATCCTGAAATGGACACTTGCCTACCCCTGACCCCATTTAGATCTGCCATTGCATGCATACAAGCATACGTATATACATACATAATACGTATATACATACATACATATTACATACATACATGATACATCAGTGTGTGAACAGCTTTCCGATGTGGCGTAGGAATAAAAACATTTGATATCAAAATTTTGAATTATTAGTGATCTAATAAACAAGACATGATTATCATGCTCCAAAATAGATGGAAATAATTTTTGACATGATTATCTTCACTAATAATTCTAGCAAATATTCTCCTAGGAAGACCCATAATTACATTTTCTTTTCTACATCCAACAAAATACTCAGTAAATTTTGAAAACTATTAAATTTTGGTTTTAAGTAGATTTGGAGCATGAACACAAATCAATTCTTTTAAGTTTAAATTTTAAGAAACCGCGGACTTGATGCAGTGGCACAAGTACTCGTCTCTCTTTCAAAAGAGCAAAGGTTCAATTCTCGAAAAAAGCATCTAAAAGATGTTGGAGTGTACCGGGGCCCTTTAATAAAAAAAAGTTTAAATTTTAAGTTCTTATCAAGGACATACAACAACACTTGAGAGTAGGTCCGATGGGTATCGGACCTATCTGATTCGATGGGTTTAATCACCATCGATTTGTTTTAAGATTCGTGTGGAACACTTTAAAATTCGTGCGTGCCTGTTTTAATTTTCGTGCACACAAATATTAAATTAGATTGGACGGTCATCATGCTCGTTGAACCTAAAAGCAGGTCTGATGGGCATCGGACCTACTCCGTTCTCATACAACAAATATTAAGGTTAGGCAAGGATACGCATGAAATTCTCCCTAATGAAAATTTGGCGTTAAAACTTGTAATACTTGCCCATCTAATTTAGTAGATTTGGTTAGATTTTGCATAATAATAAATCAACACGTAGCTCCTTGAAATTTCCATAATCATAAACAAAATACAGATAAAGCCTCTTCAAAGGTTGAATATTCTCTCTTACTCAATTTTATAATGCACAACTGTGCAAGTTGCCTACAATTTTTTAGTCCAATAGTAGCATCCTAAATAGTACTAGAAGTTCCACCTTTTTTTATTTTTAATTTCAAACTTGGCTTGTGCATATTATTTGTGTATTTTTTTAAGTAGATTTCATCTGATTTGTTTTGCTAAGTAATAGGTTTGATGACTCCTACTAATAAAAGTCAACTGTTTGATTTGTCAGGTGTAATTTCGTTTGCGTTGGATAAAAGCGCATTGTGAACATGAGCTGGGTTTATTATGAAGAGGTTTGTTAACTGTCTCCGAAACTGCAACTTTTTTAGACTCGTCCATAATTAATTAATTATTATGGAAATTTTAATTTAAAGTTTTCATTGTTATAACAAATTTCAGTCATTTTAATTTTCAAATGTCATTCACTAACAACTTAGTACTAATCTTTCAGTCAATAAATTATCAATAATTTTATTTATTTAGATATAGATCTATGAAAAAAAAAACTTTGTCAATTTGTAACTCCTATTAATAAATGCCAAAAAAAATCTAATAAAGTGCAAAACGTGATTATTTTTTTCATTTTCTCCATATTATTTTGAAGAGAAATTATTTCTGTATTCTATATGGTGCATCCGATATATACCTTAAAAGTGTTATACTTAACATGAAAGTTAATCATATAATTCACATGTTTATATCTAGTATGCAAAATGTTCCTCATTTTTATTTAATGATCATAAAGAAGTTCAAGTTGAACATTTTGTTAAATATGTAAAAATAATCTTTGGTATTAATATTTTGTTCCTCATATAATCTTAGGGGATTCATAATTTTTCCTAAAATGAGCTTACTTAATCCCAAGCCTTCAGCCCATTAATATTTGTTGTGCATAGTGTTTAAAGCCCAAATAAATAGGTCCCCTGAAATGTGATTAAACATTTTCTACACAAACATTTAGGTAGAAGAATTTGATAACGAATTTGAATTCTCTGAAAATTTATTGTTGCAGTGAAAGAAAGTGTGAGAATATTAATTAGTTCTAAAACTTCAATAAAAGTTTCAGAAAAATGAAAATTCAAGCTGTTGTTGTATGATAGAGAGTTAGAGGTGTTAACTAAAAATGATAAAAAAAAAAAAAAACCTGCCAATTATTGGAGATGAAGGAGATTGTCATAAATTTGTAAATTTGATATGAGAATTGTCAAAACTAGAAATTATAGAAAGATTAGTGTTTTTCAAACAAACCTTGTTTTACCTTTTCTTTAAATAAACCCTTGTTTTACCTTATGATTTCAAGGAAAAGGAAACTATCCCTAAGTTTGGTATAGACCTAATTGAAGATGGTTGCTGATTCTCAGGGTGCGTTTGGATCGTCAAGAATAGTATCGGGTTAGCACTGTTTTTGGGTTAGTGACTATTCTTCTTCACTATTCTACGTTTGAATCGTCCTAAGAATAGAGTTATTTATGAAGTTAGCACTGTTCTTGCTAACCCATTTAAACGATGGAATAGCGCTAACCTCAAGTTAGCGCTATTCCTGCTATTCCTGGGGTTGCCTCCAAACGCACCCTCAGAAAGAACAGTTTAGTAGCTACTTTTGTCTGTGTAATATTGATGATATATGTACTAATCTGTGTTCTGTTCCTATGCTGTTGAAGTCTTTATTTTCATTACTGTAACTAACAAGTTGGTATCAGATGGTTGGTACCCACCTCTTATAACTCTTTTAAAGGTTTCTGATGAAATTCTTTTCTAGCATTTTATGCTTCACTATAAAGTATAAACATTAGTATCTAACTATCTGAATTATTTTATGTGGATCAAGTACTGACTATAAGTGAATGGTAGGTGGCATGATTTAGATATTGGGTTAGATCCCTATAATGATTTATCTTTACAACACTGGCAATATTTTTCTAATCATGTTAAATAAAATTCAAAAATATATTATAAACAAGTTTTTCTCTCAAATTTCATTAAATATAGACCGTTAAATATTTCAACATTTTGTTTTGTAAGATGTGTATATATGGTTTGCTATTTTAGTTCTTTTACCAGTATTATTCTAGCTTAATGACTAACGAAACAATATAATATATGACATTGTTAGTTAATAAAATGATTTTGAAATTGCACCCGATTTGATTCAACAAATTTCGACATCGACTGTTATAGTATGTAAAGAAGATAAGGGATCAATGGCTTGCAATTTAGTGCGTCTCTGGCTCTTTGCCTAGTTATGAAAAAAAAAAAAAAGTGATAGACGCTTTATAATAAAAATAAAAAACAATTAACATATATTTCATTCCACCACTTTGTGTTTTTTTTCATTATCAGTTTCATTGAAAAAAAAAGGAGCTCCAACCCTCACGCTAAATTTTTTATAAGTTTGCTAAAAACTATCGTCCCAAATAATTGTATCAGATTCACTCATCAGCCTCTTAAGGCCGGACATAATTGTATCAGATTCACTCATCAGCCTCTTAAGGCCGGACATAATTGTATCAGATTCACTCATCAGCCTCTTAAGGCCGGACTGATATCCTCCCAGGTACCTGACTCAAGCAAATTACAACGTCCGGCCCAGATTAATTCTATATGGGCCAAATTCAAATTCGGTGCCTATTGAAACTGTAGGGGACTGTTTTGAGATTCGTGTCATATTAAATGGACCGTCAATCATAATTTGCTCGAGTCAGGTAACCTGAGGTGATGTGAATTCCTTAAGGCCACACGTTGGGACTTGGGACTTCATCTTCAATTCTTCACCCCTAAATGTGAATTATATATAAATTTAAATTTGCACATCATCCATATTTATAGATTACATATATTTCATATTTAAATTCACACTTGTCAAACATAATTCACATATGACACAACCCGTTTAGTGGATGAATCTGATTTCTCAAGACGAACAGAGTACATGTCAGTATCTTTCCAAACATAACAAACTTGCTTCGAATCCTTCTAACTATTAACTATATACTTCAATTAAAATAAGCTTGTATGATAATCTTATAGTACATACGTGTGCTAATATAAACTGTCGGCCGAACATTAAAGAGTTCAATACCAAAAAAAGGAAACCTCACGGGACTAATTAAGAGCCCAAATTGATTGACTGTTATCAGGACTGAAATTAAGTCGTTAAATTAAATAACATAAGAAACGCTCATATAGCTATGCCCTCATTGCCCTCCCTTGAATTATGTCAATTTATGTGAGAACCAAAAGCAATTTAAAATAATTCAAATTAAGAAGTTAGGCCAACCGGACCTAACAATGCCATAACTTGAAAGATATTACAACCTCAAAATTCATCTATTATGACCTCTTACATAGACATGTACCAATCGCTCATACAATAACCATATCAATATACACTCTATACCAAAATCTCACCAGTCCCACTCGAAATTAAACTAAAAAATACGACCCAAATAAAGGTAAAACAAAAAAATTGAAGTTTATGAGCCCGCTAAATAGGAGGAGGATGATAAAAAAAACAGAGAAAAAAATGCCTACAATAAATAGTGCTAAGATAATGATAACAAACCACAGCAGCAGATAATAGAAACATCCGCCTTTGATGCTTCTATTATCACGACACCTTTCTTGTGAGAAGGGAAAATTGCACACAATTTTGTAATATTTTCTGCTGACCTCTAAATCACATTTGAAAGGGAGACCAGCCGATCATGAAGCCAGTGACAGAAAAAATGCAAATACTTGGATCGACATAACGACATCCGGTATTCACTCAATGGAAATACTTGTAACGGAGCTGCTGCTACTCTTATGGGCATTGTTTGCCTTTTCCACCTTTTCTTTCTCAATTTCCACGCGTCTCTTATCTGCATGCTCGGCTACCCCACTAGCTAAAGCCTGGTAATGGAAATCTAGGGTCTGCATAAGCCCCTGAAACCTAGCAAGATCGGATGCTTGCACACCTGAGAGCACAAAACAATTCATTGACATTGCAGTACATATCAACAGGGCCAAAAATCCATCTATCCAAGATTCCAGAAAATATGCAATGAATGTCACTCGGCCATGTTTCATGGAAAGAACATTCAGTATCTCCAAAAATAAGAATGTGGGCCTGTTTGGGCATCTTTTATCATAATTCAAAAAAGTGGTCAACTTTTGACTTTCCCGTGCTTTAAATGGTGAAGTACATTCATTATTGTAATAATGCACAGATTTATGGCTTTGTAGGCGCAGCAAATTTCTTCCAAGAAAAGAAGGTAGGAAGTGTACCTTGGACGGTCTCTACAAATAAAATAAATGGGTCGATCTCATCTATGGGTGACTGCATCTCTTCGTCCTCATCAAAATCATCATCCGAATCATCATCGGAATCATTCTCCTGGAATCCTCTAGCCTGATTGCACCACACCATCAGTTAGCATATAGAAAATAGAACCAGAGAATAATACAGATTTCCTGATGACAGTGGTCATTTTCTGGCAGTATCATGTGAGATTAAGCCAAGTTATTTTTGTGGAGCCTGACATCAGTAATGAAGCCTGACTTTGTATGATTTTGACCATATCAAGTACTAAATAAATAAATTGACTATGCTAGATCAGTATTGGTTGAAAAGTAACACAAGCTTAGATCATGCCCCCCTAATACAAGTGAAGAATAATGGCAACCCTTACAGATATACTAACCTCAGCAGCTAGTTTTTGGAGTCTATGGCTGTCGGCCTCATCCCCATCCTCAGCATCTCCCATATCTGCCTCTTCCTCTTCTTCCTCTTCAGTGTCAGCATCAAATCCATCCATGTCATCATCACCCGCCTCTGCCAGCTTCTTTGATTCTATAATAAAGCATAGAAATTATTTTCAGGTGGTTATGAAGAATACACGTGTTTGCATGCATGGGAAATCATTGGCATCATTTGAATGACTAATCCCACAAATTCAACAAGCAGAAATCAGACTCACCCTTTTTGGAGTATTTGTTAAAGAACCTGTCAGAGACAATTTCGTTGACTTGAAGGAATTAACATAATTTCTCATAAATGACCAAAACATTCAAGCACTTGGAGAGAATATAAATCTTAATTCATCAACCAAAATCACAGAAGGGATAGTTAAAATTATATATAGATGCACCTTCAACTTGATCCTTGTAGGAGACAAGGAGTTCAAGAGTTGATTTGAAAACCCGCTCTAGGGCTTCAGGAGGTAATTGGTCAGCCGGGAGGCTGATAAGAGAGGTCAATCCCAAGAGGCACACCTTTTTGTCATGTTCTCTGTCAATAGAATTGCAATTAATCACCATCAGCAAAGAGACTTTGATCCTATAGAAGAAATGAGGGGATGAGCTAAGCAGGATGTAGAGACTCTGAACAGGTAAAAAGATCCACATAATGCCTCTAGCTGGTAGAATAACTATGAACCCCACAGATAGGTATCCAGTAAACACAACTATCTTTACCATTAGGATGTTCAAAACAAATTCTGTTTGATTAAGTATCAATTCTCACAGCAGTTTGGCCAGGGATCCAGTGGCCTTAATGATAAGAAATACAAAGTTAACTCTTTTAGTTGCCAATTTTTACATTAAAATTTTGATAAAAAAAAAAATTTACATTAAAATGAGATGAACCTGCTGCCTCAAAGCATGAAGAAATAGAACAAAAGAGGGACGGGTAAAAAATAGTACCTTTTAAAGTTTTTACGAACACCGCTCTTTTTGGTTTGTTGAAGCATCATGAACCAGAGGTTAAAAACTTCAGCTGCAACACCAAGCTTGTGAAGTATCGCAAGTGTCAGAGACGGATTGTAAAAGAGAGCATTTGCAATCTGCACAGGGTCACAGAATATCAACACAAGTTTTTCAGTCAGAAAATAAGCACCCTGTCATTTCAGCAAGTATGAGTACATATGGGTTGAAATGTAATGGCACATTCATCATATATTGTACCAGCTAGATAAATTTAAGTTTTTCTTGGCCAGAACTACAAGTTTAGCATACCATCAAGGCCTTCAAAAATACATGGCACAGAAAAAGCAAAGGAACTTTCTATCGAGTAAAAAAGGTTGACACTCCAAGCACAGTGTGAAATAACAGTCCTGGCAAAATACTATTTATTATTTAAAAAGCTCAAATATACATTATGCAATATAATGACGGTATACCACTTGTACAAGCAAGCATTTCAGGTTTGGTTTTGTTGCACTTCGCAATCGATCAATTGTGATCGAAAGATAAGGTTGGACCCACTGATCCACTTGTCCTTTACAGTTTTGAAACACTACTTCAATCAGCTTCGGCGCTGGCTCAATATCTGAGTCCTCCATGTTTTTATCCACCATAATCTGCCATCAGACTATATGTTAGAAATTATCCTAAAAACAAAAGGATGCCAGCATGCATATTCAATTTAACAAAATAATTTAAAAATGTCCTGATAATGATTGCCCAGAAAACTAACTTAACTATTATTGTGTTATGTACAAAAGAAGAATATAGAACATAACAACAACATTGAAAAGTGGAAATATACTAAATTATGCATTGTTAGTGTATCAGAAGTAGTTCAACATATTTTGGTAGTTCGAAAATCATAACTTAGAAACAAGATATTTTCTAACCATCTCCCGTAATATAACTAAACAATTCACAGGAAAAACAAAAATGCACCTTTGAAAGCGTGTTCCATAGGCTCTGCTGGTAGTCAGGATCTTTGCAAGTTAGAAAATGAGCAGTGCTTCGTGAAATGTAGTTATCAAGGGGCACCAAAATATCTAGGAATAATAATAAACTGAACTGGATCAATCTTGCAAATCAGCTTAACAATAAATAATGAGTTAATTCCATTTTCGAATGATTAGAAGTTGCAAAAAACAAAAGGCAAATAAGTAAATCAATCTAGCGTTTATGCCAAGCCAACAATGTCCTAAATAGCCCTTTGAGAGCACTGCTTATTCTACGCTCAAACACTAAAAGCTACAGGGTAAATGAAAGTAGCTCTCTGCTATACGGCAGTGACATAGTTGGTCCTCTGTGCAAACAGTGGCCCAATATTCATTTACAATGTATGTTGCAATTTCAGACTTGTATTGTCAATTTATGGTCCACCTGGTACTAAAAATTTATTTATTAATAAACATCCATGTGAAGGATAACTTCCGTTATATCCACCACTGCCTGATACAGCAGAAAATAAGACCTCAACACTACGGACCCCTGATCTTAAATTTAAAAACATTGAAACATTTATATACACTACTATGTAAAACACTTACAATCTGTATCAATTTCACTTTTGAAAAAATTACACTGTAGCCACTAACAATGAACAAAACTCATTTAGTGCAGTGCAATACAAGTTCCAATCCTAAACAATGGGTCCTCCTTTTATTATTTAGTTCAATGTGTTATTCGGCACAAGAGGATACTCAAAAGGAAACCGTGTATCTGCAAAAAGTGATCTTCCTGTGTTCAAAAGATCACTAGTTCTTCTTTAAAAAGGATATAAACAAACTCACTTTCAAAGAAATCGATAGCCCAGTCATTAAGTGCTTCAACCATTAGAGGCCAAAGGCTCCACATGTCTATAGATATTGTGGGTGAGAAGAACGTCATGTAGGAGACTATTTCCAGAATTTCTTCATAAACATCTTCACCAAAAAAAAAAACAAGAGAAGAAAAACCTATGTAAGAAACAATATATACATAATTTACAAAAGAGAGTAGTATAGTCAAGCCTCTTTCTTTCATCTGTTTACAGCTTCCCTTATGCAGAATAACCAAAAGAACTCTCCCTACTATATGGTTCCAACAGCGCTAGTTGACCATTAGCTGACCTGATAGTACTTCATAAATACTGATATTGTCAAGGTAGGTTCTTGTAACAAGCATGAGCACACATAAACATAATTAATGGAAATACCTTGACCATCACTAGTTAACATTCTCCTCATGATAGGCATCAATGTGGGTTCGACTTGCCCAAAGAGATGAGGTAGGCTGCTGACTGATTCCAGGATGGTGCTTATTGCCCGCAAGCACCCGACAGCTGCCAGAGCACCTGAGTCATCCCCCTCATCCTCGGCTGCTTCTGACATGTTCATGCATCGCCAGAATGCGCCTGCCTGCCATCATTTAAAGGAAATAAATTAATAAAAAGAAGCCACACCATCTATGGAAAATAAAATACCAATTTTGACACTGACAGATTGCAGCAAATCTAGAAGTTCAGAAACTAATAAATATTTATCTCTGAGAAAAAAGAGTAACAAAATACCAAATTCTGACATAATCCAATTGCATAAGGTGCCATCTCTTCACCAAATTTATCCACAATAGTCTCAAGAGTAAAGACAAGATCCTCATTCTCAACCTCGTTCATTAGTTTGAAAAACTCTGAAAATGGAAGAGAAGTAAGATGAACCCTAATGAACCAGCAGAAAGTGTACATTGCAAAAGTTCAGACTAGAAGTTATAATTTTGGTCTAAACTACTCATAGCATGAGGTCCATACTGTTGAACAGTTTTAAGTTGTGAAGGCTGGCTTCACCATTGTTGGATGTGGTTGCTGTTTCAGACCTTATTTAGGTTGTGGATGGGTGATATCTGAAGGATCAGTGCAACAGTACGAGCCATCACCATCCTATTAGCTCGGATGGTATTAATGTACACGCAACTACACAACCATGGTGTGCTACTTACCATCAAGAAACTGAGGTAGGCCTTTTCGAATTTCACTTAGATCTGCACAAGAAGTCACATATTAGGATATAATGAAAGAATGTGCAAAAAGAGAAAAAGGAACAAAACGATAAAGAACTTTATATGCCTTTGCATGCTTCAACAAAGGAACGAAGTGCAAACACCGAGTCAACTCTAACAGGAAGATCCGGGTCTCGCAAGCCAGCTATAACAAAGCGCATCGCAATTGTGAAGTTGTTTGGTTCAGCAAAGTTTATATGAGCATATTGACCAGCAACCCATGCTGCCTAATTTCACACATAGAAAAGCAGCAGTTTACAATATAGTAGTTGCAGTAGCCATGCTCTCAGAAAACATATTGATGTTATATGCAAAGAAAAAGGCACAAAACAATTTAAGAACAAATTATATCATTATCAAAAAGGGAGGAAGCTACCAAACAAAAATCCAGTATATACCTTGCTCGAAGGTGGCCAACCGGACTAGAAAATTCAGGGAAAACATGATGGACTAGCATCCTCTCCAACTCAGACTTGTAGGGCTCAGTCTGTTTGAGTTTATCACATAAGCTCCAATGGCCAGAAGAGCGCCATCTTTCTGACGGTAAGGTTTCTGCTCAAGAGCTGCCTCATCATACCTGACCATCAAGTGTCAGATCAATACAAACACAAGAAACTAAATTCTTTTGTGTTAAATATAGATTCAACGGAACTGGCATAAATGCGTGACACACCTACTAAAAATCCCCACAATGAACTGAATGAACTTTTGGAGATTTTCTTTCCCACGTTTCTCACTAATTCCTGACACAATCCATGGCGGCTGTCCTGGGACTATACAAATCTTCAATAATGTCTGCACAATTTTTACATTGCATGGTTCAGTTAAGAATAACACAACATATATAAATCTTGCAGATTAACATGAGATCTTAATTCCACAACTTTTCAACTAGAATAAGGTGATATTCTACCATAGCCCTTGCGAACATATTCATGAGGATCTTCAATCCATAATCCTGGTCGTTATCATTGAAGCACATGAGAGGAAAAATAATCTCAAAGAGGATAATGTCCATCTGGGGCTGCATCAATTGGTACATGCTATTTTTGGGGATGCTGCAAAGAAGAGAGCATGAAATATTGTTGACTTTAGTTCACGACAAATTTAATCAGGTTTCAGTAAATTTAAGAAATTGAAAGGAACCGAAAATATTGAAAAGATTGTTACAACACAAGGATTATGAGAAGAGTTCAAATCTAAGTTCCTAACCATAAAACCATGTACTACATAATTTATAATCCTCTAAATCCTAACAAAGAAGGTTATTAATTGTCAAGGAAAAATGTAAAAGCTTATTGAAACATCATTAAGACAATCAATGCAAAGCGAAAAATTGAAAGATCAATTGATCATCAGAATTAGAGTGCCAAAACAGCTCCAGATATAATTATCAAACATAAAGGCAAGAAAAGAACAAGAAAAATCAAAGTATCAAGGCAATTGTGTTAGAATGTTGATCAGGGACATTGGAACCTGCAGTTGTAACCAATAATGAATGAGAAAAGCTACCTATTGCTAAGATATTGAAGAATGAGGTTAATAACTCTGTCAGGAAGGTAGCCACCAGTGCGTATAACATTCAGTAACTTCATGTGGCATTCCAATATCTTCCCAGCATAGCTCTTCTGACACATCTGTGCAAAGGCCTTGCTCTCCGGTCTCTGTATCTTTACATCGCCAAACCTTAAAAAGTGATAAATAATATAAAAAGAGATTAAAATTGCATGAAGTTTTCTAAATAAATATCTATAATATTGTTTCTCACTGATTAGTTACTCGGGTGAAACCAACTTACAATCTACTTGACTTATAACAAATGAAGGCTTACCTAGTGTAGAGGCGGTTCAAGATGTGGATAGTCCATTTCTTCACTTTCCACCAGCCCCATGATTTCCTGACATCAGGATCAGTAGGTTGACCCTCAAGTGGAAACCGGTCTATCCAACATGGTCAAGAACAAAATCATCCATGCATTGAACACATCAAATTGGAAAAGTGCTTAGGTATCTCCAGCTGTAACAGAATCAATGTACAACCCAATTTAAGTAAAAAATATTCCTAGCAATTCCACGATATTATCTTATCATAAACTTGAACACAACATATTCAAAATGTTTGCAAGGTTTTAAGTTACAAAATATTGTAATTGACAAGCAAACATCATCAGTCCAGTAATGTCAATACCAGCCAAGAATGAGACCAACCAACCCGCAGAGTTGAAAACGATTAGTGGATAATCACGCACAAAGGCTCGCTCAAGTTCAAAAGGATTAAGTACAGTTCGTTCCAGTATGAAACCTAACTCATGTGGCAAGATATCTCATACTTTAACAACTTAGAACAAAGCGCCAAGGGAGAATTGCATAACACGAACTTCCTATTGAAATGCCATGGTAAAAGTACATTGCGTACCATAGATAGAGACCAGAAGATTTTGCAAATGAGCCTCATCAAATCAGCAGCGTCAATAGAGGGGTTCGGAGCTGAACAAGATTGTTGACTATGTTTAACACGCAGGAAATGTTTCTTGGACAACCATATATAAAGGCACCCTCTCTTCATCTGACTTGAACCTTTGATGAACAAAAAATAAGAGAGAGATTGTGATTTTAATAAAAGTATGACAGCGCATAGCACAATTCCAGTACCAGATATGAATACGGACAATTAGCAATATGTTATATTGGCCGTTACCCTCGATTAAAATCATGATGTTCTGTAATCTGTACCATAAGCTTAGCACAATTCCAGTACTAGATTGGTCCTAATCTGTACAATACATATTTATGGTACAGATTAGGACAAATCTAGTAAGATATCAAAACTCACTCGAAAACAGCTTGTTTGCTCTATATGACTTGGTGTTTCTTCTTAGGAATTCTCTAATGCACAAATGACTTCGCTCTTTTCAGGTGAGTTTTGATATACAGAATGAATACTGCTTTAATTTTCTATCTGGTACATTTCCAAATATACACCTTGATAGGAACAAAAATAGACACGAGGGAAGAGAAACTCACTCGTATTTCCTAGTAAGAATCCTCAGCACAAAAAGAGCACCAAAGATCTGTTGGTCTTGAGCTCCGAGATTGGTCTTTATCCAGTTTATAAGATTTGGCCATTGTTCTGGATAGTCTGCATGTACTATTGTTTTGATGCTCTCTCCCAGCTGCGCCCTGCAAAATTTAATCAGTGTCTCTCAATATTGCATGCTTATTAAGAAAGTTCCACCATGGGAATATTGATAAGCTGACATTTACACTTTAACAATACGGCTTCCCCTCAGCCCCTTAGGCTAAGTATAAAACTGGTCGAACACAATAATATTTCACAGCATATAAAAATTGAACAACTGAATTGCACTCCTAAGAGACCTTTGAAATGAAATTGGTATCAAGGTATAATACAGTTAGTGCGGTAAATACACCAAAATCAGCCCTAGAAATTACCGAATTCACATTAGACTACTGAACCACAGTTATACTTATATGAAAAAATAGTATTTGAGACTCACTCCATTTAAAACTTAATCAAGAGACCTAATCAGAAATGAGCCAAGGAAAAGTTAAAAAAAAAAATCAAGATATTACTAGGCATACCTCAACAAAGGTGGTACTTGTACTATGAACCCCAAGATATGCTCACGGACCATGGCCTTGTCGGTTTCCAATATCCTCTGGGGCTCACCTGGCTCGCCCGGTGACCAGTTCTTAGCTACAAAGTTCTTGAAGTGGATGCTTGCCACCTGGCGCACAGCTATGTCCCAAGAGCCATCAACAATAATCTGCAGCAGCCGCACCAAGTGCTGTGGCGTGTACTGTAACTGCAAATTAAGCAGTATTAATAATAACTATGGAATAAAAAAATGCCAATATGCATTTTGAAAAGACAGGAAAATCAAGGTCAACTGTAGCCTGGTCATGATTAAATGTTTCTATTGCTTTCTTTTGTGAGGACCAATGTTTTACAGAAAGGTAGACATTTTGTAAACAGCAACTGCTTTTCAGTGTCCTTGGTCAATTTGACTTCAAGCTAATTGATCATTGACTAAAATCTCAACAGGAAAATATTGAAAGAAGAAACAACATATGAAATTTTTGAATATAGCTTGGAAAAGAAAATCACAGTTGCAGACTTGCAGTGCATTTTGTGACACTGGTACCCAACCAGAATTCAGTTTTATATCCAGATCAATTTTGCAAGTCACATCAAACACACTTACGGCAATGGCGTATCTGGTTAGAAGGAATGGGGATCAATTGACCCCCATTCATTTTCAAAATTTATGTGCGTGATATTCTATATAGTTTAGAGTAAAATGCTATGGGTACTGTAAAATTGACCCCCATACTCAACATGAAAATTTTATATGACCTCATAGCTTGAAACTCTGGCTTCGCCCCTGCTTACTATATGTGCATTTCTAACATTACATGTTTTGTTTCTCAAGTATGGTAAAAGAAAAGGTCGTCCGATTTACAAGGGACAGCAAAAGGTATTACAAGAAGACTCAGCATTTGAGCTATATTACATTTAAATGCACTTGCCGACTGAAAATGTAAAAGAAAATAGTGAGAATTATTTTACTGGTGTGAATATAAAGCAAAGAGGCATAGTTGCTTTTTGTGGCAATTAAATTAGTAGGGGTCAAGTAGCTAAAACAAACTCAGTATACTAAGATCTTGGTTATTCCATAGAAGATTCAAATGATTAGGCCAATTAGATATCACAATAAAACAAAACGACATCACCAGACTAGAAAAGGAAGTTTCAGATGTTACCAAATGTCAAATCCACGTTGTAATGGCAAAACAGATTACCCTGTACAGGCAGAAGTACCATCTGAATCCCAATTCTTTATAAAATCAAGCGTTCATAATACAACTTGCGATATTTCTTACAAAATTCCAATAGCAGTATATCACGAAATTTGAAAAGGATTGAGCTAAACAGTACTAGCCCGTCAACTTACAAGCTGGAACTTCTCTTATCGAACACAAAACATCATCAAATCTGGAAAGAATGAAAAATGAAATAAAAACCACGACAATTCTACCTGGTCAAGGCTTTCTTCGGCCGCCTTCCTCTCTTCCGGTACATGGCTAAGAGCCGCACGAAGCACCACAGCTAGACTTGGCAGATCCATTGCAAAATCTTTGGTCGGGGTTTCGAGCGATCGGACTGCCCCCTCTAGGGTTTTCTTTTCTTTCTTTTTTTTCGAGGGGGGCAACAGAGAGAGTAGTGGAGACTGGAGAAGCCTTATTATTATTGGTTCCCTTTCAGGTCTTCGCTAGAGAGAGAAACCTCGGAGAGAGAGAGGATGGAGTTTTTAACCCTAGGGTTTGTTGAGCCTGGGGATGCTCCATGCACCCTGTGCATTGCGTATTGCGTATACCGTGAGCGGATGAGGTAGATCGATGTCCCTTAAAAATCGGAAACATTGTATTAATTAAAATCTCAAATCTCAAATCTATTTTCTTATTTTTTTTTGCCAAATATGCCCATAGGCAAATCAATCAAACCTCATGTACCGGATCGGTACAATACTTCGGAATTCATTTTGAGATTCGTGCCGGATTAAAACTAACGACTTAGATCCCATTCTACTCGGTCAGGTATTGTGCTGGATCTGAATTTTGGATGTGAAATTCATATCGCCTATTTTGAGTTTAGGCTCAGATCATCAAATCTATTTTGACACGAATATTAAAGAAATTATGTACATTTTATCTCGAATAAAATTAATTTGAATTTTGATCCAACGGTATGGATATAAACTCTCAAAATTGAGTTACTTAACTGGATCTATTTACCTTCCAAAAACTAAACCTATCAGAAAACACTACTATATTAAGAGCTGCGGAATCTTTTTTCCTTAATACCAGTTTTACCCTCAATAATTACCTTCTTAATATTTGCTTCATGTTGTCAGAGAAAGTTAACTCATCTGGTAATAACGTTATCAGGTTCTTAACATATTTATTAATTGTTTTCTTCTATATTTCATATATTTTTCTTGCTCAAAGTTCAATGAGGAGGGATCCACTTACAACAAATTTGAGTTACAACAAAGTTACAACATTCATTTTTTTATTTTAAAGTCCAAATCGTCGATCCAACCGTTCAACATGATCATCTAAAAATGTACTTGCAGATCAAATTTTATATTTTTTGAATTTTTTACTATTTATTAAGTATT